>CM060831.1:148025000-148317500 GCA_030762175.1 Metallyticus violacea
ATAGTCCTGGCGAATGAGCCAAAGGTGCGCAGTGGTTTCTGGTCGAGTTCATTTTCTGTTTATGCGCTTATAGGGGTATCAGGTTAGTATCTCTCTTAGGGAATCAGGTTAGTATCTCTCTTAGGGAATCAGGTTAGTATCTCTCTTACTTCTGTACGGAACACATTGTAGGGACGGTTTATTAAACAGCTGTACCGATCTCTCATCTGCAACTGTTTGTTACATTTTGCAGCTGAGAAGTTTCCCCCATCACAAATTTTCTAGAATTGTCTTTGCAGACCAACACAAGATCATTTGCCATGACTATTTAGAACTACATCTCTATTTACTGGTATTCGTATGCCCGAGGTAACCCTGCATTCCTTTCACTAATACAGTTTCTGCTATTTAAAGAATTTAAGTGAATGGGTTTTGGGCTACTTGAAAAGTAATAAATGTATAACGAGATTATCAATAAAACTTTTTGTGAGCTACGATTATTTACGCATTTTAAATTCAGCCAAAATTCATAACGATCTAAAACAGGCAAAAACGGTTTTAAACGTTAAAATAGGCAAAAAAGGCAAAATAAAAACTGGCCCTACCGATCCCAAATATGCGGAAACATGTTCATTTCTATCTGACTCTTAAATAAATCCACCCAGATAGAAAAGACATTTCGCCTAACTTGCGGGCTTTTATCGTGTCCTACGCAGTCTCTGCACTTTTGCATGTTCTCAAGTTGTTGTTCCACATCTGAACTCCCGAAACAAACTTTTTTACAATTTTTTTCAGCGAAAATAGATAACAATATAAATATTAATTTCAAGATGCAGTATTTAAAAATTAAAATCTTTTTATTTTATTCAATTAATTAGAAACCACGTTATCTCAGTAGCCATTGGGGTAGTTGCAATATTGAATGTCTCTTTATTCCTTAGCGGAGGAATTGCCTTTGTGGTCGGTAAGATCGGGGTTTTCTTTCTTCCTTTTTTAATCCTCGGAGTTCTCCAACTTCCTCGTTTTCATTCCATCAACAAAATTTCCTTCCTTTTCTCTTTCTCTCTTTATTTCATTCATACTATCATTTCGTTCGAAAGCTTCTGATGCCCCATAGGTGAATTCATGTAATTGGCAGAGCTGCCAATGGTGAAAACTTGACCGGATCTGTAGAGGGGGGGGGGGGGGTTAGACAATACAGACTAGAAAGGGGGCGCCAAAGGGGGACCCTATCAAGATCTCCGTAGCCAAGTAAGGGTTTCTTTTTCGCGTTCTTTTCACAATGATACCTCTGCTAAAATTCCCAGAGGTTCAGTCCTATTACCGCCCTGTCTTAGAACCGAAAATAACAGAGTTTATTCAACTCCCAATCGTATCCGCATTAAGAACCTTTTTAGTTTACCTCTTACGAAGCTTACGTCCAAAGCTGGAAAAGTCAATAATTTGAAGAAAATGAGTTAATATTATTTTCGAGATACTTTTGTTGTATGTTATAGATACATATCTGCTCCAGTTTTTAGTCAAACTGAAACAAATCCCATACCAAATTGCGTCTAAAGTATAGATTTCGGCTAAAACCGAACATGTCCAGACATAACTTGAAAAATACAGAGTGTCCCACACAAAACCGGCACGCCTCACTGCGTTCATAAATAGATATTGACCTCACTGCCATTCTGGCGGCAATATTTTCGCCTCACTGCGCTCTTATTTAAAATTTGGCTACACGGTTTAATCAATAGAAAATACGCTACTCGTAGTAAGATAACGCACATACATCGAGCAAAATTTATTCGAACAAAATTCCAGAAATTGGAGGGAATAGAATTCTGCCTGATTCAGTACACAGTCCAGATGTTGCACCTTCTGACTATGGTTTGTTTCCGCCCATGACATTTGCATCGGTGAAGGTATAGGCGAATATAAAGAATGGTGTTTTATTTGTCCACATATCACCAGCGTTACTCAGGCATTTATCATAGCGTTGAATGGGGTACTTCCATAACCGTACGATAGAAACTGGCGTTTTCTCGTTGGGTCATTTTAACACTTCACCTTAACATTTGAAGTTGTTTATCCTACAGCTTTTGTAAATGACTTTCTGCATATTCACCATTTATGCATCTACTGCTGGAAGCATAGACACAATCCATCAGTGGATAATAAAAATAATATTTAGTTTCTTTTCTCAATTTGGTTTTAAAAGTAATAAGTATATTTTCTTAGCAGTTGAAAATTTTGTTGAGGAACATAACGAGTTAACAGTACACTGGGATTTGACTGCGTTACTCATAAAAAGATTGTTTCAAAACTGCGGTATATACCACTATTGAGAATAAGAGTTTTTACTCCGTTTGTATTCAAGGTAAATATTCGATATATTAAAGTTGAATCTGGTGTTTCTCAGGAGTCCATTTTGGACCCATTTTTGATTAGAGACTTAATGTCAATCTGTTTTATTTACAGGTGCCATTTCTTGTATGCTACTAAATATTCCGTTAACGAGCTATAGAATGATGCTGACTCATAAAATGAAGCTAAAGACTAGTTTTAAACCCATGTTTAAATGCTGATAAACTCAATATACAGTCAATCCACAGAAACATTCCGTGATTGTAAACTGTTATACTTTCGTAACCGTTGGGCAACATGCGCTGTATTTCAATCAATTATTCGTTTTGATTTTGTTAACATTATATAAGGTGTGCGGCATCCTCCCATTGACGTCTGCGCAGGGAGCCAAATTTAGAAAATGAGCTAAGGAAGACACCGTAAAAAATATGACTTGAAAAATTATTTCAATTACTAGAGAAGAGTTATGAAAAATGTAAATTTATTATAGCAAGGAAATAAACAAACGTAAAATTCTCAACAAGAGTGCAAGATTTTATGGCAAAACTCAATAAAATGTAAGATAAAGATTAATACCAACAGCGTTTGCCTTCAATTACACACATCAAAGCAATTTAATAGCAAAGCATAAGATGAAGTAAGAATATTATTAATATTGCCACGAGCTTGTTTTCAATTCGAACAAAGAAATTGAATGACAAGGCACAATACGAAAGTGACATAAAACATGCTTGCCTTGCAATTACAAACATTTAAATCTAAGAACCCTGTATAATATAACAAAGAAAACTCCTGATATTAAAAATAGTTTCAATGAATAACTTACACAAAGGTCTTGGTCAGTGCGTTAATCGTACGGAAGGAACGTACCTATCTATAAATGTTAAATAGTTGACCTAAACTGTCGTCACCACTCTTTCTAACTCTGTAGTCAGAGACATGCTCGTAGCAGGCCCTGAGCAAGGCCATGACTTTATCTTGCTAGAAACGGGGATCTCTTGGAAAAGAGGCTATCTGGCATTCAACTTCTCAGGGCAGGAAAAACTCCGAATAAAAAAACCTAACCCAAAGAGCTTGGCTTGACCGGAATTCGAACCCAGGACTTCCGGATTAGTTGTGGCAAATGCTGCCACCAGACCACTGAGGCGGTCGGGTCATTTGTTGTTTTAGTTATAACATATTGTTATAGGCAACTTAATAATCTCATTTTTAATATCTAAGGTTCCAAATAGAAAGGGAAAACTAAAATGTTTATTAGTTATATTTGTTTATTGATTTGCAGATATTTAAATTATTATTTTAATGATTTATTTATTGTCGTTTTGACTGCGCTGACTTTATCGCGATGGCTGTATGCTGGATATGAATACTGTAGATGTACATCTGTATTTATAAATAGATTGGAATGAATGAATTAATTATGGCCAAAATGAACTAGGGGTCCTTGGCGACTTATAGTAATTCACCCTCTCAGGATTAAATTAAAAAAAACTCCGAAAAACTTTTTTAGACAGCTTGACCTGATTGTGATTCGTAAGCAGGGCCTCCCGATTAATAGTCGCAAACCACACAAACTAAAACACAGAAACGATATAAATTATTTTCTATGAACACACGTAGATGAAAAATTAAAAAAAAAAAAAAAATAAAGAAACGAATTATGAATGAATTAAAAAACGAATACGTAACAATACCGTGCTAAAGGAAACGCGAAGATCGAAAATAAATATAAGTTTGCATATTTCGGACGCGAGTAGTAGCAGTATTTTGTTTCGATGTTCGAGATATCGCTCTTGAAGTGCTGAAAGTCGTTAAAACACTTCTCATTAACAGGCTGTGCACTCAATCAGTAAAACTCACGTTTCAGGCCGTGACATCATCATCGTCCTCCACAATTAGTTGCCACACCGGCCCGCGCATTAATTGTGATGATTTACGTTAATGAGTGTTTAGAAGGGGCGGTCGATGGCGCACGGCTACGGAATAAAATTGGAACAAATTGCCTCCATGCGCGCGCACACACACATTTTCTCACACAGGGGGGTAATATAAATTAAAATTACCACCATAAGTGGGGGGATGTGTCACAATGCCTTTCAAAGGGCGCATATTAATCAAAAGCACTTCATTTTTTATCACCAGCTGCGAAAACAACGTTTGCTCGTGAGAAGGCATGCTAATGTGGTTCGCTTTTTTTTTTTTTTTTGACGTAAAACCAGGGCACTGGCGCCTTTGCTAAACCTTTAAGAGAATACGTGCGGCATACGCTTGCCGCCTAACAGAATCGAAATCGATTCCCGGATTTTTTGATATCATAGTTGTTAGTGTAAAATGGATAATGGGTATACTTTATAAATAATGGTTCGTTAATTGCAATTAATTATCTACATTTATTGCCTGAATGAGTATTTGATAGTACTCGGCAAAAAAGCAGTTAGTGAACACCATTGCAAGATGCCTGGCTCTGACCTCTACTTTTACACATGTTTGCAAAACAAACTTAAAAAATCTAGAAGCCATTTCATCTAAAACTGAGAGAGAAATAGGCATTAATCTAACTGATAAATACAACTAATTTTATAGAAACTTTCGTGTAAATATTTTGCAATAATAATGATATAATTTTGAAAGCTGCAGTTCAAGTATTTTATAGAGAAATACTAACAAAACTACTTCCGCATAAAAACTTTATCAAACTGTTTATTTAAAAGTGAAAAATTTCTATATGAAATATGATATAAATTTTAGATTTATGTTATTTCGTACTATTTTACATAGTTCGTTTTACAGGAGGATTTTTTTTTTTTTTGGTGGTGTTTAACGCCTGTTTTTACTGCTGAGGCATAACAGATGGTGAACACTGATGATACATGAAATGACAAATTGGGAAAGGATTTTTTTTAAAAGAAGGAAGCATTCCAGGATAAGTTTAGGGTACCTCTCCGGCATTTACCATTTATGAGGGCTGAGGAAATCTGGACAAAACCTCAATCAGTGAGGAGGACGGTCCTAGTAGGAATCGAACTCTAGACCTCCCGCTCACGAGTCCGCGCCTTAAGGACCTCGGCCATCCGTGGCAGTTTTACAAGAAGATGGAGGAGTTTAGATAATAAGGAAAGTAATGTTAAATCTCATTTCTCAAAATGATTTAATATATAAAAGCAAAACTTTTCCGTAGTCACTAAGCTCTGACGTCACCGAAGAACTTTTTAAAACAAAACATACGTTTATTTCTCTCTCTCCATTTTCTGACTGAACGCCTTCGTTTTCATTACTCTGCAGCTTTATTTGTTTTATACAGAACCTTCATTTGTTTTAACAGAAGCGAACTTAGTGATATTTAGAACTAAACATTTAAAAAGCATGCTTCACATTATAAAAATATTGCTGTCGTAGTAACAATTTGTATAAAACAAATGAAGTTTCAGGACTGTCAAAACCAGGGCGCTATCAGAAAATGTGAGGAAAAAATCATAGATTCTTATTTAAAATGTTCGATGATGTCATAGCTAACGCAACAATGATTACGGAAATGTTTGGCATTTGTAAAATGAATTATTTTAAAATTTTTGCTTTTTTTGAAAAATTTTCCATCCACCTGTAAAATAAACAATGCGTTAATTTTTAAAAGTATTGCATGTATATACACGTATCTTTTCATCTCTCTAAAATCTACAAATGCAAATTTTAAGCTAGATTTAGATGTAAACATATCCGCTTCTTTATAAAACATTTTTAAAATAAAATTAACCATTCGCATTTTTATATTAAAGTCTTATTTAATTATTTTTTTTTCATACACGTGAAGGGCGATATTCATGTACTGTGTTCAGTGTTGGAAACATCACGCATGAATGATGAATATAAATGTTAGTCACAGACTGATTACATTCACAATGGAATAAACGTTTGGAGGTTGTCAGTTTCGAAATGTGACATTACACCAGCGAAATTCCACAGGGAGGTGTACAAATTGTTGAAAGTATAAGTTTTGTCAAATTCCAATTTGAACAAAGTTGTCATTCATAAGATGAGAAAATAGAGTCAATTTTCTTTATTTATTTCGCTTATATAGGGACGCTGTTTAACATCTAATGTCATCAACGTTCTATTCAATTCAGAGCGTGAAACAGCCCATAAATTTTGCTCAGACGCCTTTTCTTTAATGCCTGAGCTTCTTTTATGGGAACGGGGATCTAACCCAGGACTCCCGGCCAGCAGTCAGCAACGCTAACCACTAGACCAAAGAGGCGATCATAATTTAAATTATATAGCAGTATTCAGTGATCCGGACAGCGGAAGGTGTATATCTCCCTTTGGTTATGATACAAATATTTTATAACATTTTCCCCTATCTGCACGCTTCTGTAAAAAAAATTCCGAGTAGGTGCAACGTTGCTTCATTAAAATTCAGGTTTCTAGAGGGAAAAAATAGCTGTTGAACGTCACAGAGCATTACAAGGAGCATGTGGAAGAGGTACTTCCCCAACGGCAACCTGCATTTTAATGAAGCAACAGTTTTACAGCATCTTTAATACACAGATGGAGCAACATTAATACAGAAAATACTCAAGCTGGGCTGTTACCTTTCCCCTCTCCACAATGCTGCAAAGATCACTATAGGCAGCGAAAGCGGTACCAAAACTGACAGCTTTTACGTTACAAACAAAATAATAATTTCTTGATAGTAAAAGCTTGTTTTACCAGAAAATTGTGTTGGACTCAAAACTAAAGCCTGCAAAACAGAGTTTCTTTTGGTTGTTTGTATTATACGAGTAAAAACTAACTTGACTATACATATCCAGCATTTATTCTTATATAAACATGTGTTGGGCTCAAAACTAAAGCTTGTAAAACAGAGTTTCTTTTGGTTGTTTGTATTATACGAGTATAAACAAACTTGACTATACATATCCAGCATTTATTCTTATATAAACATGTTATACGTGAACATTTAGCCATGCATATGTTCACAAAAATATAAAATAATTCTAAAGTATAAATTCTTTGTGTTGGTACAAGATACAGTTTGGAGAAGGATGAGTAGACACAAAGGAAGAATCAGTCTGAAAAACCTAAGAATGGCGCTCATTTACGAGGGTAGGTTCATAAGTTTCCGGCCAAACTATTTTCTAGGTATGATAAAGACAAAATTTATATTTAACTTTTCAATATAGTTACCCCTCATTGCAATGCACTTCTCACATCTTTGAATTAACATTTCAACCCCCCCTCTCAAAAATAATCAGAAATCTTGTCTGCAAAATGGGCATATACAGCATCCATCACTTCTACGTCACACTTAAATTTCCTTCCTCGAAGGTCCTTCTTGAGTTTTGAGAAGAGAAAATAATAACTGAGAGCTATATCTGGGCTGTAGGGTGGATGGTCGATATCCTTGAAGTCACATTTCTTCACAGCTTCCGTAGTAACAAGAGCTGTGTGCACAGACACGTTGTTCATGAAGAAGGCGCACGCCACCACTCAGCTTTCCTCGCCTTTTCTCTGTGATGGAAGCACGTAATCTGTACAGTAGGCCAGCATAGTACTCCTCATTTACTGTGGTATTCCTCTCCTTGAAGTCAATGAAGAGTATTCCTTCACAGTTCGACAAGATAGTGGCCATAATCTTCTTGGTTGACTGAGTGACCTTGGCATTTAGAACAGTGCTCTCGCCAGGTTTACGTTTCGCCAGATGACTCGTTGCTACTTTTGAACTGAGGAAAGAAGTCTAGGCCCCCATCTTGCACTAACCTATTCATGTTTAAATGTTCATGAATAATTCGAAGGATTGTTAGTTTAGAAAGGCCCAACCTTGCTGCTATTTCTGTAACTTTGAGTCGCCGCATAATTTCTCCTTCCACAAGAGCGAAGTTTTCAGGAGTGAGCACCTCCAAGAGCCGACCTGCACGCTCTTCGTCTTCAATGCTTTCTCGGCCCATTCGAAAAACTTTGGCCCATTCTTTTACGGTATAATATGAGGGGGATGCTTCCCCATGTACACCGTCCAATTGCTGTTTAATTGCATTTACAGTAAGTTCTTCTTTTTTAAAGAACTTACTAACCGCTCGATACTCCAGTTTGAACATGTCACAAACTTTTACATATAGCTTTCTTTATGCAACTATATCTGAACAACTGAACACAGTTAGCGGTAGTTACAGCTGCAATTATTTACTTGACAGATAAGGCATGACACTGATAAGGCTTTTGTGAAAGCGATAACCCCTATCGGCGAGGTCGGAAATTATGGATCTATGCTTGTAGATTAATCTTCGCGGTTCCGTGCTGAGGACGCGATAAGTAATTGATAGAGCTTCAGCTTTGAGGGCTGAAAATCCATGGTTAGAATTTTTCAAGTGGTTCTTCATTTCCAATTTAGTCGTACACACGGCTAATGTGAAAGCATTACATCCAAATAGTACTTTATTAGATGGTCAGTATAGTATCGCAAGTTTAACCAGGAGTATGGCCGAAGGCAACTGTTACGTATTCTATGAAATCTATGCTGTTTATGTTTCATAGATAAAATTCTCAGTCAGCAGGTAAAATAACTTTAAAATAGAATATAAATCCAAATTATGGCAATCATACATTCCTGAGAATATTTTTACCTGCTGGTAGATAGGATCGATGGAAATTTTTGGTATCTAGTAGATTTGAAGAAAGAATTCCAAAAACGTTTCATGGGTAAAATCGGAGTTCTTTAACACAGTATCTATCAAAAATAAAATGATTAAACTCGGGATATTATACTGGCTGTCTGGATATAATGAAATATACTTCTTTCCCATTGGCCGTGTTATATATATTTATTTATGTTTGTGTGCATTGTGTATCTGTGATACTTGCACCTCCACGGGTGGCCGAGGTTGTTAAATAGCGGACTCGTGAGCGGGAGGTCTGCGGTTCGAATCCTGCCAGGACCGTCCTCCCTGACTGGGGTTTTTTCCAGGTTTTCCTTAGTCTTCATAACTGGCAAATGCCGGGGAGGTACCTAAACTTAGGCCTGGAACGCTTCCTTCCTTAAAAATAAATCCTTTCCCAATATGTCATTTCATTTCATGTATCACCAGAATCCATTGCCTGTGGTGCCTCTGTAGCAAAAACGGGCGTTAAACACTATTCATTCATTGCGATACTTGCTGAGGAACTCGCTTAGTTTACGCGGCTCCTGCGTGCCGTTCTTTTACATTTTAAAGACAATGGATTCTAACTCTACAGTTTTAGAGACTGTAAAAACTGCAGATAACGGACTTTATAGTAAGTGCATTAACTTTTAGCTATGAAACTGATTGTTACTGCCTCGTCGTACAAATTCAAACGATTTTAACTGGGTCTAGCAAATCCATTCATTGCTCGAAAGGGATTCATTCCCTTACAAAGCACTCGGCACCCACAGCTTGATATTGATAGATAGGGTATCTGAATATCACAACACGTTAATATGAGGAATAAGGTCGTTAGGTGCCATGGAAGACAAATCGCTGTCCTCTGACCTGATGCGGAGCACGATAATGGCTTCTATCATTAATGCAATGTCGATATATTTCCATCATGAATTGCAGGTGGTGCTCATCTATAGCTCAAATCATTTCCTTTCCTTTATTCTCACTGCAAGTTTCCATAAGTTAACAATTTATTTATTTCTCCGTTTTATGAAATTCAACGCATGGATCAATTCATATGGTTGAAAAGTGTACCACCATTTTGTGAATAATGAGTTAAGTTTAATATAATTATACTTATTATATTTTACCGATATCGAAGGATACTTTTAATGCATCGCTCAAAGAATGGTAATGTCTTTCTTAGAAAGGTTTGGATAGTTATTGGGAATATCACAACATATGATGCATTTCCGCCTAGTGCTTACATTGGTTTCGAATAAAAGATAATGTGTAAGGTTTTGGGCCAGATATCTCTTTCGAGAAATGTGCATTAATACTAATAGTTATTTTTTAACTTCTCCCGAATATGCTTAGTTAAGGTACGCCAAGCGCCGTCATAATAACAGATAGTTATCGCACTGATGTCCTTACGCTGACAGTCGCAGCTTGTTGTTACAAAATTAAGCATTATTTCTGTTTTTTGTTATTATAATTTAGTGTGCAGTTAAGAGATCGGCATACTTGGGGTGTTTCAGGTAGAAGCGCTTGATATTCGTATTTTGAAGGTATAGGGTTCAAATCTATTTTGGTTCCCACTATAACCTCCCCCCCCCCCGATCTCCGTTAGTCACATAGGCGAATTCTCGGTTTAATCTCTGCTACCTACGAATTTTTCTCCATTTCATATCACTTTGTTTCGTGGTTTTGTTGCAGAACAGAAAGTTCCGGGTGATGTGGGCTCGTACTATGTGCGGAGTGATGGTGGCTTGCGCTTTGGACTTTATTGCCCAAATCTGATAAACGAGTAATATGAGATTCTTGTGGTGCTGGTGGACGTTTTATTCTATCAGTTTTAGAATACATTCACATGTCTCAAGGGCCTTACAGCTAATATCGTCTTTATAACTATCAAAATGGCTATACTTACTTACTTACTTACTTACATACATACATACATACATACATACATACATACATACATACATACATACATACATACATACATACATACATACATACATACATACATACATACATACATACATACATACATACATACATACAAACTCAACGATATACTTACATCACACGTTTTCTATGAATAATTTTTTATACAAATACATAAACATGAATGGAACCTTTTACTATACTCTTTTATACTATTGGTTCAGTGCATGACAAGAAACTCACGCAAATCTGAACGTTCGCCAACAAAATCACTACCGAAACTAGCACAAATTGAGAGTTTCAGTGTCTTTTGCACATATGGCAACAAAATTATTAAAATTCAAACCTTACACGTGTACACGTATCCATTGTCTACGACAAGATGGTTCCGTAGTACGTGTGCATTGTTGTGAATGGTATCTTTCATCAGTGACTGAAGGTTTAATCGACCCCAAAACTCATGTTCTTTTGAAACGAGGCGTGGTTCCACCAAAACAGTCATGTTGGATCACAGGGAAAGCCGGCTGTGGCATGTCCAACTGCCGAGACGCAAATGCCATGCGTGCGAAAGGATATATTCTGGAATCCCTGTATTTAACATTTTCAAATGTATTCTGCTTATATCTTGCTTTTAAAGGATTTTCATTTTATTTATTTCATATGAGTTTGCAGATATTAAGTCTTCTTTTGCTGTATTTACCCTCTTCTTTTGGGGGGGGGGGGCTTACACCCTCTGAGATTCACATCAATGTCGAATCAGTTCACCTTTTGGGGAACTGTTTAACCTGTACGTATAAAAACCCAGGCACAATGAGAAACTCTGAATGGATGGCTCCCCTATGTAAGGACCGCCTCTGTGGCATCACAAACACAGAAGACGTAGACTAACACACACACACACACACAGATATATGAAATAAAAATGTAAGGTAAACACTGTCAGAGAAGCACATTTCCATTTCTTAAAAGGTACTGAGGGAAAACCATGGATAACCTCAATGAAGTTAGTTTACAGAATTTGAGCCAAGGTCCCCCTAATACATGTTTCATACGTTATTGCCTGAGTCTACTCTACTGGGCATATATATTATCTCAATGGAAGAAACGTTTTTGAGAACATTTCCTTTACGTATGAAATTGGATCTTCAGTTTAGTTCATACTCAACGTGTCTGGACATTACTAAACCTCCACATTAAATTTTTATGTGTGTATGTACATATATGCAAACACACAGATATACATCAACGTTTTCTATGGAAAACAATACTTTTTCTGAAACTTTCTAGCAATTGTGAATAGAATGTCATCACACAATATTTTCAATACCTACATTTATAACCCAACACAACAGTTCACAAAAGAAATATGAAATCTCTTTAACGAAAATAACACACTTTTCTAATTATGAATATACTGAATTTCTAACCATCTAGGCACATGTGTTTTGGTATTAAAGGAAATCAGCAGACTCTTCCAACAGTAGGAAGGACCACAGGTTGAAAAACACCTTGAATATACATTTTGTATTCATTTTTCCACGGGTCAAAACGAGCTCTGTTTCTCTATTTGCTATTATTTTTCACTAGACTGTGATAATACCTTCTTTGAATAGTTAACTTCCTGCCGTTATATATAACCTGGCTGTCTCTGTGTGTTTATTCTCATGAGATCTTGATGCAGACTGAAGCTTGGAGTTATCTGTGAAGAGAGGTGACTTCATTCTCCTGATGTTGCTAATTTACATACGTGTGATTTCCACGGCGAATTTTTGGACAAGGAGAATGAAATACTCTTTCGTGCAGTCTATTTTTATCACCTTGGGGTGAAACAATCTATCTTGTGCAGCAGTTGCAGTCTTCCTTGGTTTACCTGTATGTTGTTCTTCTGCACTGGCAAATTCTTGATATCGCCTCCATATTCTGGATCCGGTATTACCGACTTGTGTTCCTCCATTTCTAATTATTTCAATAGCCATAAACATTTCATTTCGATCATTCAGTGTTCATTTAATTTGTTAAACGTATCTTGCTTTGAAGTTTATGGATGTAACAGTTTAAATAAATAAATAAATAAAGCAATAATAGTCTATGGTAGATAGACAAATGAAAAAATGAAAAAAAAAAAAGAATATTTGAATCCAGTATTAAAAAGTTTAGACACACGTGCCAAAAAGCATGTTGAATGGTGAAATACAATATCGTGGACATTTAAAATCTTTCTTTTAGAAAAAAAAAATTACTGGTCTATATTGAAGACTATTACGGCCTTAAGTAGCCTTAAACTTGGTCAACAATAGAATGAGAGGTCCCTACTCCATCTTTTTTCAGCAGATACTTTTTCTGGTTGGTTGTACAACTTTGGAGATAATGGAAGCAGCACTTAAGGCGCTATACATCAGGCAGGAAGATAGGAGACACACTAATTTTTCTCTTGCTGAAGGTTCCGTAGCCTCCGACAAGGGAATCATAAGTCAATTCCTTTCTTTGGGAAGCAAATTAATAGAGCACTCCTTAGACAAGCTGCATAAATGGTTGTTTCATTTTTACAGGTCATATTTTGCAAGAAATTGCCTGCAGCATCGAAGAAGCTTTTAGTTCGCTTTAAAAGAGGACATTAAGGCTTTGCTTTTAGAATTCTGCAAGCACGGACATCATTGAAAGCAAACCTCATGAATATGAATAAATCTCTCATTATGCGTCGGAAAAGCAGCACATTTTCGTTGCAAAAATTTTACTTTATTTTTGGACATGTTCATATTTTAAATCATGTATTTTAAGAGTTTTGCTTGTACTGTAAAACAGCTTAGAGATTTCGATGAATAATTTGAAGAATTTTATTAACTAATTGATAATTGTTTTACAATGCTAAATATTTTAATTCTTAATGTTCTATAACGATCTTACCGAAACGGTTGGCTAAGGTAGTTAGGGCACGTGCTCGAAATGTCTATCTTTCGATTCTCACAGGACGATCTACCTTAAATGGCCTTTGTTCCAGGTTTTCTCAGTCCGGGAATGCATCGTTCCCAAATAAATTTCCTTTCAAACTTATTTCACCTCTTGTACCACCAATGTGAAATGCTTATGATGCCAAAGTAGTGAAAATAGGCGTTAAACGGTTTTAAAATGTGTTTTTTTCTAAAGATAAGACATAAAAAAGCTTAATGTGGCTTCCAATTAATCAGGTGGTCAGCCTACTTTTAGCGAATTCCGAAGACAGTTACAGTTGTTACAGTTGTACCCGTGAAATCTCTCTTTCGCTACATATATGTATTGTGTATTTGCGCGTGCATGTATGAGTTTGTGTGCACATTAACGCTCTAGCGGTCGCAATTTTTGTTTTTTCTCAACCTAACTCGGCATTTAATCATCAATTAACAAACGATTCGCCGAGTTCGTTAACCAGCAAAATTGAACCATTGGAGATGTGAGTTAACCTAGAGCGAAACCTTTTAAAAAAGTTTTAAAATATCCCTCTAACGGCCTCAATTTTAGTTTTTCTCAACGAAACTCAATATTTTTTAAAAATGATAAAAATAGTTTCCGAAAATCAAAGTAATCGGGCAATTAGGAGTGGGGGTATACCTGAAAAACGATTGGGGGTTAAAGCGAAATTTAAAAATCACTTTAGCGGCCACAATTTTATTATTTTAAAAGAAAACTCGATATGTACAATAGAAATAAAATAAGAAAAATAGTTTCTAAAAATCAGTGAAATCGAATTGTTAGGAGGGGGTTTACCTGAAACCCAAAACTTAAAAATCGCTCTAGCGGCACCAATATTTGTATTTTCGCAACGAAAACCCAAATATACCATTGAAATAAAATTACATTTTTTCTGAATATGGGGAAAATTGGACCATTGAAAACTGCAATTTAAATAGCGCTCTTGCGTTTAATTTTCTCTATATTGTTTTAAAATAAAAAGACAAACTATCTCAACATATAGTGTATTTATAACGTTGCATATGCTTTATATTTAAGAAAAGTATCATCGTGAAGATAGCAAATGTGAAATATTAATCTGTGTTTGAGAATTATATTTTTACATAAGACCGCTCTGCAATAAACTTCAGAAAACGTTTGTGTTACATATTTGTACTACAATAACATTTAAATGAGCTTTCAAAGCCACTGAAAATCGATGAAACTTTCGATTGTTCTTTGTTGATTGTGTATATTAATTAATTTTAAATGGTAACATGTTTTTGTTTATTGAAACAAATGAATATTTTCAACTTAAATACACAAGTTTAATTCAAAACTTTGTTATTTTTCTCTTTTTATAAATGCAAAGGCGATATCAAGGACTTAGTTCATAAATATGGTTACATTTAAAAATGTTTAAAAATACCCACACAATATAGCTTTGTCTATCAGTGGTCATAATTAATAGTATAAAGTTAATATTTGCAGTTTAATAATAATAATAATAATAATAATAATAATAATAATAATAATTGTAAAATGCGGTTTCTCTTTTTGATACTTATAGATTGCAAGAATTCTAATTTTGCCCCTAATATCACAGAGTAATGCCATAATTTATTTTATTAATTAATAAGGCCTAATATGGATTTTATATTCTTTTATAAAGTTACTCTACTAGATGAGGAATTCGCTTAGTTTATGCAGTTCCTATGTGAAGTACTTTTTAAATGTTGTTCCTGGAGTTACTGACCTTCAGTTTTACAACGCTGTTCTTTGTGGTGGCGACTCTATATCTAAGAGAATTTAGAAATTAGTTTTGTTTTGAAGAAAATGAAAGTATATACTAATAGAGTGAAAAAGTAATCGAATGTGTGGAAACTTTTATTACAGATTAAATGAAATCTTTTGCTGAACACTATCTTCAAAGTAAGGCCCCCAAGGATAGTGACTTACTTCTGCCAGCGTGTGCCACTTTCCAAAACTTCCTGCAATCAAGTTTTGGTACCTTCCCGCAAATCTCCCGTCGTAAACGTCTTCATAATCCCCGCCCCTTGAACACATTTTTGACTTTCGAAAACAGGCAGTAACCAGATATGGAGAACACGGAGGATGCAGTAGAACAGTATGTTATGCTTTGCAAGGAATTTACTCCCCTGGAGCTTTCTCGTATTTACGCAAATCTAATCGAATGTAATGTGCATCCTAAATTTGAAACTGAAAATCATAAAATATGTTGACATGTTGTTGTACAGCGTCTTAGAGATAAGCTTGTTCGCTTCATAAAACGACCACAACATAGAATTTATAAGTGGACCATTGTTAGATCTTGGAGCACGTAGGACAAAATCCATCGTGCTGTTGCAGGACAGTTGGTGTAGGTCAAAGAAGAAAAAGTTATTTCCTATGGTGTCACTAGTGACAGGTTGTCTGCTCTGATTCCAAAACTTTTTCTTCAATGTCAGGACCTTTCTTTGCGAGGATCAGTGAATGTCTTCCTACTAGCTTCAGTTGTAAATAATTCCAATTTCTGTTGCCGCCATAAGTGAACGCTGCTCTCAGCTACAGTGAACTCTTTCTGCCCTACTGTTATCATTTTTTCAGCTTTGAGAATTACTTTACCCTTGAAAGTAGTTTCTAAGATATTCTTTGTCCTTTATTTCGTGACTATCTACTCTTCAAATGCTCTATGCAGTAATTGGCCAACAATACATGTAATGAAGCTGAGAATTGTAGCCAAATTCATTACATGTATTGTTGGCCAATTATTGCATAGAGCGTTTGAAGAGTTGATAGTCACGAAATGTAGTCAAATAGCAATAGTGAAGGATGCTCAGGAGAAAATTTGTTGTACTTTGGAGAAATTCTCGTCATAAATGACAACATTTGAATGAAGTTACCGGCGAGCCACGGAACGGATTTGCGTTTGAATGATTTCAAATGAATAACTTGAAATCTTATATAATATTATTTTTAATACGTTAATTTTTTTATTATTAATTATTTATTTTTTCAATATGCACCACAATTTTTAATTCTACATTTGGACAAAAAGGTGCGCATTGATTTGCTTAAATGTGGTAATTCTTTCCTTGCCACAAATGAGACCATTTTTGTCGCATTACTTCAGAAAGACGCCTAACAATGGCAACATGCTTCTCCATAATGACAGGTACGTATCGAAATGTACCGGCTGTATGCTATGGAAGTCACAATGGTTCAGCTTCTATGCAGACGCAGTCTCATACTCCGCAGAGAAGTGGCGAGCCATACGAATTTCGGTTTCCTTTTTACTTTATTGGTAAACCGAGAGACTCTTCTCATCCTGTGTAATGGGAAGTTATACAATCCGGGCGTTTGCACTGTCTCTACCTGCGTCCTATCGATTTCGGCCGAATTGGCTGCTATGTTTCTCTCGGGTGTTCTGATGTGTTGCACTGTGCGGACACTGAGTTTTAGTGGGAAGGTCTGGAGTTCAATACTCTTTTGTTTTGTTTTCTGGCATGAAAGAGAAAAATAATCTATTCTGTGATATTTATTAATGTAAAAATCTTATTTATATATGTTCAATTAAATTACAAATTACAATAAGAATCTGCTTTATTCAACATAGCAAGTAAATGGGAATATCTTTACATGAAAAACGTTAGACAATGCTATTCTACTTTTTGTACATATTCTTACACATTCTTGAAAAATCACCACTAAGCTTGCGCAAGGCAGACTCAAACTTCGATCGTATCATTGGTGATCAGTAGACACGAAATTTTTAGACACTAAAAATGCTTATATAGGTGTCTAAAACAAGCTCAAACATTAATAAATTAGACCCTATTTTAGCAATACTAGGTAATATAAAATATTTCAATAATATAAATACAGGCTGTAAACGTTGCATATATTGAAACAAAATTAAATATTCTTTTTAAGACTATGAAATGCAGATCAATGCTCATTCTCTTTCATAATTGTCTTCACAGCACATTACTAGAATATTTTCTAAATTCTCCATATTTAATTTTTGCCTTTTGTTAGTGAGAATCATTTTGAAAGCAGAAAAACATATTTGTACTACAGCAGATGTCAGAGGAGCTAATCCTAAATTACATGGTAGAAACATCAATACCTACTGGATCATTTATATTTTACCCCACTCTTGATACTTTTTCCATAAGGAAAGGCCTACCTTTATTTAGTAAATTGTCACACCTACTTTTAACTTTTTTCTCCAAAGTACAATATATTTTCTCCTGAGCATCCTTCACTATTGCTGTTTGACTACAAAAAAAAAAAAAAAAAAAAAAAAAAAAAAGTTCAAAGTGTTCAATGCTTGCAGGTATGAATGAAATGTTATGTAGGCACTATCTTTTTTCAATGACGGGTCACCCACCCACTCTTTCACTGCTTTTATACACGCTGCAGTACCAGATTCAGGTAATTCTTCAATAATTGTGACCATTTCTTTAAGATATTTAGAATAATACATCACTGACTTAATCTATAGTGTTACAACGGGCTGAGGTGGGAGTAGAATATCTGGGATTTTTCTCTGAACTTTGAAATCCTTGATGAGATTTTGCAAAAACGCTTATTGAAAATGAACGGACTGACACGAGGGAATTCGTTTCTGATTGTTTCAGTAACCCTTGAAGGATGTGAGTTAAAAAGATTACGTGAATGATGTTAGGATATAAAGTTTTAAGAAATTAACTTGCACTAACCAGTATAAGGCAGAATCGGTACAATAAGACAGAATTTTAGAATCATCTATACTACCAAATATTACGACTGTAAGTCTTTGTTTACAAAATAAGAAATGGTTTCGCTATTCACTTTCGGAAGCTACTTAACACATAAACGGTGCGGAATCGAAGGTTCAACATGGTTAAACCGCCACGGGTGGCCGAGGTAGTTAAGGCGCGAACTCGTCAATGCCACCCAACCAATAAAAAATTATTATAACAATAAACCTATTAAACAACAAAAATAAAATAATATCTTATTAAACTCTATAGGGAAGATCCTGGGCTCAATTCGGACCTCCCTCCCTGACTGAGGTATTTTCCAGGTTTTCCTCAGTCCTCATAAATGGCAAATGTCGGAGGTACCCTAAACGCAGGCCTGGAAGTTTTCCTTCCTTAAAATAATCCTTTCCCTATCTACCATTTGATCTCATGTGTCATCAGTGTTCACTGCCTGTGATACCTCAGTACTAAAAACGGGTATTAAACACTATTAAAACAAATCAGGGTCTAGTTCTCCTACTAACATACATGCTGTACATCTATTCACAGAATTTGAGGTTTCATCTATAGAGACAGACGCATATATAAGCATCGCCTCTATGCTCCCGAGTGAATGTCAAAGTTTCATTGTAAAACTCTCTTAAAATTGGATTTTCAATTGCATACCATGAAATGTTGGCAGCAACAAACGCCCTGGTTAAGCAAGCATAGAAATTGCGGATGAAGTAGGCAATGTCAGTAGAGTTTGTTTGCTTTTGATTTTCCTGCTGAGCTTTTGCCTTGGACCCCCCCCCTTCCCCCCCAATGCACTTGCTGCCTCAGTTGGCACTAATTTTCTTGCGAAATCTAAAAGTGTAGAACCGTTTTTATATTACAAAATGCGATTACTTAGTTCGAACAACCAAAATCAAAATAATCCTGAATACTTTAATCATCGAAATTTAAAAACTTAAAGTGCAGTTGGGTTTAAAAGAATTTCAGTTCAGTAAAATGTATAAATATTAAAATATATTTCAACTATCGTTACATACCTGTGTGCTAAAAAATCTCGCAAACTATCATTTTTCCACAGTAAGGAAGTGAGGAAATTCTGTTAGATCGGCATAGATTTTTGCCCTTTTATCTTTTGGCACATTAAACTGCAAAGTATAAGCTTCCACCGCTTCAAGCTTCTTATCACAAATGATGATAGGGAAAGGGGCTAGCAGACATTCAAACTAACTACAGCATTGTTGTTGAAATTCTGTTTGACGAAACTACATAGTTGCACCCATTGTTGCGTTTCCTGGTAGTGTTAATTCAAAAGAACCGATATTTAATATTGCTTGCATGTACGAGTAAGTATGTAAATAAACAGTGAACTAAAGAAAATTTACGCTAATTTAGACATTTTAAATCAAATATTAGCAAATTAGACTCTAACAATCATTTTAAGATACCATCAAAATCTATGAATAGCTTTCAATTTTCATGAAACATAATTAATATTAATAATAATATTTTTCCTTCCTCCTAAAGAAACAAAATAGATATTTGTTCTAAATTTCGATGCCTGGTGATCAGCTATCTATCACAGACACGTCACTAGTTCAAGCAAGGAACCGTTTCATTTCATAAATAAAATTAACACGTAGGACCAACATACAAATCTTTGGTAGGGCGCAGCCTTGCAGTCTTAATGAACGCTGCGTCCCTTTTACCTGGAGTATATTCCATGAATATTGATAAGTTTTAATAATTACTTGTTTAGTATATTTCCGTTTGTTTTTGTATTCTTTTCTGCCTCTTAGCTTTTGCTTTGTAGTAAATATATAACTTTATTTTTTTTTTTCCTTTCTTTCACCGCTTTTTCCATTCCTGAATTCCAAATTTTACACCGCTTATATTTTTTTTTTTTTACTTTCCTAATTATTATGCGCTCTTTTATTATATTCCATTCTTATGGAGTATAAATTTTATGTGTGTTTTTAATGGTGTTTAACGCCCGTTTTTACTACTGAGGCACCACAGGCAGTGAGTTTCGTTTAACAAGTATTCTCTTGACCTTTGCTGATAAATTCCTCTGATGCAGTCATTGTTTTAGTGTATATAGGTACCCGATGATTTATCTAAAACTTGCTCCACAAATATTTCTGAAATGGGATGTGCTATTGATATGCTGCTTTCATAGAATTGAAGTTTAGGCAGGGGCTCATAATTGCAGCCCATGCACAGATATTAATAATTATTATAATGTGTATTTCTTAAAAAAATTACTATTTTCAAATAGAATAATGCCTATTGAAATCAAGAAAATAAAACTAGAGGAAATAAAAAAAAAAAAAAAAGAAGAGACAATGGTGCTTTTGCATGATTATAGCACATGTAGTTTACGAGCTATAATAACATGAAAACTTTTAAATACCTATCCTTGTCTGCCCCATTTAACTGCATAATTGCTAGGTCACGATGTTCGTATGTTTACTTTTCTTATTTAGCGTGTGTTGTTATTTTTTCTTTCTTTCTGAATTTCTAAGAAAACAGATGTTACATTTTTATTTATGTACCATGTGTCAGAACTCTCTTAAGAAGTCGGCTTTGGTGGTGTAGTGGTAGCCACAATTGCCTCCTAAACCCAAGATCGCGGGTTCGATTCCGGCCAGGATCGATGAATTTTTCCGGGGGTAAAAATTCTAAACATGGCTTCCTTCGGAAGGGAAGTAAAGCCGTGGATCTCGTGTCGTAAAATTATTGCACAATAAAGAACGTCAGGCCTGAAAGAAGAAGCCTCTGAGCAAAATTTGTCGGCCGTTTCACGCCCTGATTTGAAGGGATGCTGATGACCTGAGAGAGTCTATAAATGAACCAATAATAATAAATAAAACTCTCTCAAGAAATAGAAAAGTAAGTAAACAAATTATGTGAAGAAGAAGAAAGAGAAAACCAATCTTCACAGGTTTAAAATGATGACCACTAGCAACAATAAAAGCTTCCAGTCTGTCACCTAAAGATTGCTCCACATGTAACATTTCAGCAGAATTTTCAGAACAGAAAGCTGTAATACATCGTTTCATATCTTCTGGTGTAGTCCGAATGTCCTTGTAGACAGTGTCTTTTAGTTTTCCCCAAGAGAAGCGTTTTCCCCTTGTCCAATCCAACGATTTTGAAACAATCGGTGAAGACAAGCTGTAGTGCATCTACTGGTATATCTTCCAGCATGAAAGAACAGAATTCTTCCTACATTCTCCATGTCGACGTTTTCAGCACTAGTAAATACCATCTTCCAGTACTTCAAGTACTATCATTAAGCACTGGCAAGAAAGTCCGAATGGAATCAGTGTAAAGGGAGCGGAAAATGTTAACAAACATATGAACATCGTAGCCTATTAACTAAGCAGTTAAATGGAACAAACAATAGTAGATATTTAAAAAATCTATATTATTATAGCTCGTAAACTATTTGCACTAGAATCGTGCAAAACACTATTGACATTCTAAGTTCCTCTGGTTTTATTTTATTGATGTCATTAGGTATTGTTATATTTGCAAAAAGCTAACTTTTTCCAAGAAATACACATTATAATAATTATTAACATCAGGGGAGTCGGTCTTGGTAATCTAGTGATAACCATATTTGTCTCCTAAACCCAAGATTGCGAATTCATTTCCGGCCAGGGTCGATGGATTTTTTTCGGTCGTAAAAATCCCAATATGGCTTCATTCGGAAGGGAAGTACAGCCGTGGGTCCCGTATCGTAGATTTACGGCATGTAAAAGAGCCTCAAGCCTTAAAATAAAGGACTCTAAGCAAAATTTATCGGCCATTTCATGCTCTGAATTGAATGGGACACTGATGACCTGGAACGTTAAATAAATCAAAAAAAAAAAAAAATGTGCACGAGCTGCCGTTATGAGCCCTTGTCTAAACTCCATTTCTGAGAAAGCAGCACATCAATATTTCAGATATATTTGCAGTGCAAGTCTTAGGTGATTACCCTGTATGAGCGCTTGAAATTAATCATCGTCTTGTTATTTTCTATTGATATAGCGAGAATTTTTCATATGTGTATATTGGAACAATTTGTCTCACACAATCATAGAAATTACTACCTACATCCAACTTACATGTTTACCCTGTCTCCCTACTGAGATGCTGAATGGGTATAGGGAACAGAAATACGCCGTACGGAGGTGTATTCAGAACATGCGACATTCAAGTCATGCAAATACAGAAATGGTCGTCTGAAAATGAGTTAGACATATATAAGAGCGCCAGGGGGAATTTGAGAGCTTTGCTTCATGAAATTCGTGATCTGGAAAAGTAAATAGAGCCCGTGTTAGTCGTATTGCCGCTGCCAACAGGGAGATGATGTACGAACAGAAATTATGTTACTTTTTAATCCTTTTTACCCGAACGTGGTCAAATCTCTCTAGAGGCACCTTTTTCTTTTAACAAAATACCCCCTCTGTAGACTAAGCCCGGAAATACTGAAACAATTTTAACACAAGAGAATTACTTTGTATGTTGTATGAGGCACAAACATTCCAACTTAAGATTTCTGGTATAATTACGTAAGCTTTATATTTACATACATTCTGCAGAATGGTAAAAATAAGGTAAAGAGGGGCAAGATGGGATACTTAATGTTTAAGGATATAGGGGGACTAATAAACAGAATTTTAAAAGTTTCATTGCCAAAAATGCGTTTATTGGTTCCTTGCCTATACTGTGCCATGGCTTCCTACTGGAATCATTTATCAGCAAGACGTCGCCCCTCCTCACTATACATGTCAGGTACACAGTTTTCTTAATGGCGACTTTTCCCGGAACTGGACTGCTAAAGAGCAAAGTACATAGCTTGGCCGCCAAGGCCACCAGATCTAACACCCTTGAACTTTTTTTTGGTTGGTTTTCATAAAGGATAAAATGTATACAACATCAGTGACTGACCCCGATGATTTGAAGCGCAGAATTCGCGGAAGATTCTTTGATAGTAAATCAAAGGAAATCTGACCCTCGCCGAAAGATGTCAAGAAAACCATAACGACATATAAGAAGTTTGTTAAAAAAAGAAAATTATTTTTCATTTTTCAGGGGGGGGGCTTACGAGCATCTCACTAAGCATAATCTTCCTCGAAGACATATCCTTCTCTGTTTATGCACCTATCCTACCGACACAGACCGCCACGGGTGGCCGAGGTCGTTAAGTTGCGGACTCATGAGCGGAAGGTGTGGGGTTCCAATTCCGCCAGAACCATCTTCCCTGACTAAGGTTTTTTTTTTTTTTTTTCCAGATTCTCCTCAGTCTTCATAACTGGCAAATGCCGGGGAGGTACCCTAAACATAGGCCTGGAACGTTTCCTTCCTTAAAAAAATATCCTTTCCCAAATTATAATTTCATTTCATGTATCACCAGTGCCCACCGCCTGTGGTGCCTCAGTAGTAAAAACGGACGTTAAACACCATTAAAAAAAAAAGCACACACACACACGCGCGCGGTAATCCGGGTTCCAAAAGAAGGCGGACAAAAACATTTTCCTTTAATAACCTATAAATCTTGGATGTTAAATAACCTAAAATTAAATGCATAGCCATAAATTAAATGTTAATTTCTTATTTTAGTTTCTAAAAGTACCTTCTGATTTGGTTGAGTCCCCTTCTTCTTCTTCTTCTTCTTCTTCCAACTCCATTTCGTCTTCGGATATAAGCAATTTATTACACACTTCCTGGGGTAGCAGTCTTTTCTTCGTCTTATGAAGATTCCGATGTTGGAATTTACCGGATCAGAGCTCAGTAGTGTCTATCTATGTACTAGATCAAAATTATTCAAAATTCTTGAATATTTTATAGTATGCTATTCCCTGTATTTTCTTGTACATTTTATCTTTATTCTAAGGCTTCTTATGAAACTTATCCAATCAGCAAATATCTGCTACTTTAATAGAAGACACTCAAAAGAACACCCAGTTCATAACGTGGTTAGATTTAAAAATGTTTAAAAATACCCACGCAGTATAGTTTTGTCTATCAGTCGTCATATTTTTAATTGATAGTATACCATTAATTTTACGGCTTAATCTCAATAATAATAATAATAATAATAATTATTATTATTATTATTCTAAAAATTGGGTTCATCTTTTGTGATATTTATCGTTTGCAAGAATTCTAACTTTGTTCCCCTAATACAACAGAGTGATACCATAACTAATTTCATATCATTAAATAATAAGGACATATATTGGCTTTTATATTTATTTTTAAACTTATTTTGAGGACCTCGCTTATTTACGCAGCTCCTGCATGACGGACTTTCTGTAATTTTAGAAAGCTCATCAAACGCACACTGTTTCAGTTTCCCCCGGATATCTGGGTTTCGTTGTTTCCTATTTTACTGACGTTCATTATTAGTAGTCGAAAAGTTCCGGAAAAAATGGTCCAGGAGCTTCTTTGAACCGGGAATGGAGTCCGGTCGGTCGCCTGACAACCATACACTAAGTGCTGGTGGCAAAAACGAGTTTAAATTACAATTATATATTTCATCATACTATAATAAATTAAAACGAAGGAAATGATATAAAGTCCTGAAAAACTTTGGAACATCGTTCCAGAACATAAAATTATGTTTCCGGTGCGTTGCGGCACCCGTGCGCCGCTGCCAAGGCTGAAATTTGGCAAAGTTGTTAGTGACCTACTTGCAGTTAAACTTTATGTATCTTTGTTTGCAGGTGAAAACAGTGAGGTTAAGGTCTGGAAAAGCCCTCTGGAGATAACCACTTAAGTACTCTGGTAAAATTCTGGCATCTAACTTTCCACATCTGCACTCCTTTCGAGTAATTTCTATTCACGGAACAGCAGCTCTAAAGAAGGGAGAAGCTCTCTGCTACGAATGCGGGGCCTGTGTCGGTTTGCCAAGCGGAACAAATGTGTCAGAAGTTGTCTACAAGTGCTCCATCATCTTCCTTTTTTATTTCCCCCATACTTAGTCTCACAGCTGTTTTCTACAAAACGTGAAACAGCTTTTGACGGTTGTGGGTTTAGATGGAGTTTACCTTGATTTGTTCACTGTCACTGTCACTTAAGTGCCTTATTCGATTTGGCAAAATGTTCCGTGTGTACTTTGGGGGGGGGGGATCAAAAAAGAATATATCAACTTTAAATACTTTTCTGTTAAAGTGCTGAACGGCAGACAATGCACGGTCGCTTTTGTGTTGACATCAGTTCCTACATAATTTTTGGTATGTCATATCCTTAGGGACACCGAGAGTAAATGTTCAAAATTCAAACTTTTTCTGAAAAAAATGTATTATTGTGATTGTATTGCTGTTAAATTAATATATATAATTGAATTCAAATGAGGTAAATACTTTGCGAGCAATCAATTATTTCATACTTTTTATTACTTAAATATGTCGCATAATCAAAAAGGTCTGGGCTTCTCATGAGTTGGGAAAATTGGTTGGTATTTTTGCAATTTGGACTTTAAACCATATACAAAAAGTGCACCAAGAGATATTTAAAATACATTTGATGAGTGAACTGTGACACTTTTTTAATGTATAAAAATTATAAACTTTAAAATTAACAATCTCATGACATTTTTTAAAATTATTAATCGCCTTAGTATATATTTTGTATCATAGAATATTACAATAGATGCTTCTGCACATTGTGAGAAATTTTAATTGAATTTTATAAAAAACTGAGACGCGTGGGACACTTTGAATGTGTGAAAATAAAGTTCTGAGAAAAACGCTGTTTTATAAAAAAATAAAAAGTATGCTGGGAAAGAGTAAATTGGGCTCTTTACATATCAAAACCCTTCTATTTACAGTTAAGTGCGTCTGTGCTACTTTTGCCTCCTGCAGGTACTTTCCTGCTTGTAGCAGCTGATCTGCTCTCTTAGAGTCAAGTCTTACTGATCTTTGAAGCAGCTACCGAACATTCCTCACCTCTTTACCTCAGATCTCAGCTCAGCTCATATTAAAAGTAGAGACATTTAATGCCCCAGTTTCTGGCTGCTTGTTACAAATAAAATTTTCTTTGGAACACTTTTTCTAAATGAATGAATTTTATGTTCCACTACAAGCACAGCATGCCAGTAGATCAGTGCAAGCTGGTCTCTGGTAGATAGGGAGAATTCTCCTAACCATACTATCATCAAACTGAACAGACATCAGTCTCACAGAGAGCTATATTCCTATAATAGAAACAAAAGTTCTGTCCTTGTGGACACTTCTCATGTTCAGCCAATCCGGGGGTCTTGAGTATGTATGGTGAGGTAATTCCCTGGAGGAACCGGGTCAAATACGGTAACCCTGGACCAGAGGCTGATATTACAACCCCACGTGCGTATACAAGGAATTAAGGTCCGCGCAGCCATCACAAAATTGTCCCCAGTTTTCAAGAAAAATTCCGTTCCGGTTCGTCTAAAGTTGCAGATCTACAAAGTCATTATCTCAGCGATGATGTTTGGGGCTACAATGTTTCCATCTCACATTCGATTTCTACAACAAGCACAAAACTTTGCTTAACATTTTGGCATGATCTTATGTTTCCAGTAAGTATTTCTGCATAATCTTCCGGCCTCGACAACATCACGAGGTTGACAAACAACCTGTATGCCACTCATCTTCACTCTTGGACACTACAACACAAGACAGGCCATGGAAGGCTCGTCCACCCTCTGCCTAGGGACGTGCTCGGACTAAGATTATTATAAGGAGCGAACGTAAATCCCCGCCTCGGCGGACTTGGTTCAAAAGTCCGACACAAAAATTCATAGGACCTACTGAATACTCCCAGCCGGCGCCTCGCCAATCGCTGGACGTACTCCAGCACCTCCGCTTTGGGGCTGCAGGATAAGTTAAGCCGCAATGGGCATGGTCGAACTTTGAATGGGAGGCCAGATATTCTCTGATTACGTGCAAGTGAACAAGTAACACTAGGTATACAGGGGCAGCACTTACACCCATCTCCCTCCGACATGTGACCACTCAGGGACGTCAGCAGAAGAAGAGAGAAAGGAAGATAAGACACTGAGTGGTTAGGAGCTTCCAACAATCCGGCTCCCCTTCTGGGGACCAGACCGAGAACTGGACTGGCTTCTGCTTTTTTTAGTAGTGTTTAATGCCCGTTTTTACTACTGAGACACCATAGGCGGTAGACATGAGATGAAATGTTATATTGGTGAAGGATCTTTTAAGGAAGGAAACGTTTCAGGCCTAAGTTTACGGTACCTCCCCGATATTTGCCATTTATGAGAAATAAGAAAAACGTGGAAAAACCCCATTCAGGGAGGACGGTTCTGGTGGGAATCGAGCCGCAAACCTTCCGCTCACGAGTCCGCGTCTTAAGACCTCGGCCACCCGTAGCGGTGTCTTGATCTGTCTGGTTAGTCTTTTTATAGTTTCTTCAGCTTACCACCCCACGATCACTCAATCAGTAGTGTCACGCTTTAGCTTGCAGAAAGCTGCAGTCACCCTCTTTGCTGCACGATTGACACATTCTTCCTTCAGCACCATATACCGCCACTTCCTTTAGGTGCTGGTGAGTCCTTGCCTCTCCACCAGACAGTACAATTGTGCATTTCAGATATGGCAGGAAAAGGACATTGGAGTTCTTTAAACAGCTGTACAGCTGGAATAGAGGGAGGGAAGCATGCAAATGTTGACACTCTGGGTACCCAAATGATTCAAGGAACCATTTGCAGAAAAAAAAATATTTTTGACCGATTTGGGCCAAAAACTCACTCCCAGTTTTCTGCATGAAGCGTTTAACTCTAGATAAGATTTAAGTACAGTGTGATCAAATGAACTATGAACCAACAATGCCCTAAGCTGATTTTTTTTTTTTTTTTTTTTGCGATCAGTATCAGAAGAATGCTATGGTCAAAAACCAGGTGCATTTTTGACATGGCAACAGACAGAGAATTGTGAAGGCCGTTTACTGAAATGAGCACTGAAAGTTGAATATTTATATTATCAACACTCCTTAGTCAACTTCAATGTTCACTACCACCCATTAGAGCAAGTTGAATATATGTAGTTTGAGTGATTGGGGACAGCTGTTTATGTTTACGTAGAGGCGGCACAGTGTCGATCGTCCTTTCACTCCTGGTTAAATTCTCCTGTGTCCGGCGCAGCGGTGTAAATCAAAGTGTCCATGTTTCGTTCGGTTACTGATAGAACTACATTTTATTGCAAGTTCTCTAAATAGATCGCGAATCTATTGCTGAGTGTTACTCTGAGCATAATATGCCGATTTTCTTGCAAATAAAGTCAAACAAATGAAGACAAAGCTTCCAAAGGAACGTAACTTTACATATTTTTGAAACAAAATGATGCTGATGTGAAACCATCTGGTACTCGCTAATTTGGTGAAGAGTTTTAGTCAACCAATGTCTTCGCAAAACATCTGTGAGTCACTGCCTTCATCATTCACTAGCTACACACAGTGTGTTGGTAACATGGGTGGGAAAGTGCTGCTAAAGGTTGGATCTCATGGTGTTCTGAACGATGGAGAAGTAGCTCCAACAATTTAGCTTAAGTTTGTTTATTAAATTCTAATTTTCTCCAGCAATCAAAGCGATTGTCGATCAGGTTGTTTTGGAGTCGGAAGTGGAATCTTCTTAATGACGGGAAATATAATTATGCCCGTGTCGTCTCCAGACAGTCCATTCTTCAAGCACAGTTGCCAAGAACTGTGTGACGGAACGCGAGATCTACAACTCTTTGCCGATGAAGACCTAAAGTCGTAAACTTCACATTCCAGAGCACGTAAAGCCTCCAGTAAGTCAGAACATGAGTGAGAACGCCTCCAAACCACCAATTACTTTAATACGCGCTACTAAAATTCGTGATTGTGACGTAAATTTAGTTTCTTCCTATAAAAATCAAACATTCCATCACTCCCGGAGTAAAAAAGCTTTATAATATTATACAATCATTATTCCCCTCTTGTATTGGTTGATAAATTGTAAATGTAGTGATATTACGGATCTTCCTGCAAGGTTATCAACATTTTCTGATCCGATTCAAATTCTATTGGGTCATACAATTTTAGCGTTGTAGTTTTGTATTTATAGGAGCTTAAAAACGCTCTGAGAATGACACTATGGGTTTTTCTCACTTGTTATTTCACAAAGGTATAATATTTACATAGAACATGTTATGATCTCTTTTGTATACTTCTTTTACATTTTCGCCGTACTAATGACTTGCTTGTGCAGGTTACTTATTCTAATACAATCTTCTAATTATAATACATGCAGGTATACCCTTTACAAAAGAGAGAGAGAGAGAGAGAGAGAGAGAGAGAGAAGAAAAAAGAAAAAAGAAAAATGATGTCAACTCTTGAATGCAAAGCTTTCCTAAGTCCTACTTGTTACAGCGCGCGTTTCACAAGTTAAACAGCATAGCTGTGTAGCCCAGCAGCAGTTGCGTTATATTTCATGCACTAAAGACGCTAACTAGTGTGTGTGTTCTGTAAGCTCTGTGGCAGAGAGTGCAGTGATGCCTTGGATAAGAGAGCAGATGCGCCTCCTGGCATGAAACACCCCCCCCCTTTTTTTTAATAAACCTTTGTAACATACTATGACAAATTAGTTTCGTAATATAGTTTATCATACACAGCAAGCTTTAACATTAACATGTCATATATTATAATATTTCCTACAGTATTTGTTCTATATAAATGCAATATGCTGCACACGCATTCCCTGCAAATTCAAGAAGCCTGGTATGTTGTAGCCTCTCGTCCGCAGTACTGTAGAAATCTGACATTATCTACATCCCGAAGATTGATTTTTTTTTTTATGGACGCTCTTTAACAGCTCAGGTCATCAGCGTCCCATTCAACTCAGGGCGTGAAACGGCCGACAAATTTTGCTCAGAGGCCTCTCTTTCAGGCTTGAGGTTCTTTTTCGTGCCATAAATGTACGACACGGGACCCACGGCTTTACTTCCCTTCCAAAGGAAGCCATACTTAGGATTTTTACTCCCCGAAAATATCCATCGGTCCTGGCCGGGTTCGAACCCGCGATCCCCCCCGAAGATTGAGGGCAGTTATACATGCTGAAGGTTCATACACCCGATATTAATTTGAGTTTATTTCTATGCATTTTCATTTTAGAAAATAAATGTTTCTGTTCATGTATGTATTTAGTTATTTATATAGAATACGTTAGCTTGTGATTAGGTTTTTGTATGTGCATGGGTAATGCCATAAAACTGAAATGATGCATTAAAATATATGAAATTAAGGCAACCTGATTGATGCTCTACATATACACTTATAAAAATAACAATTCAAAATAAAACAAAATTGTGTACGATCGAACCCAGGAACTTACGCAGAAAAGGAATCCCTTCTAAACAGTTCGGTCACCGCTACACTACCTTTGAATATGACCATTACGTTTATAGGCAAAGCGCCGACTGCTGCGTGCACTTGCTACATGAGCGCCGTGAATACGCTCGCGTTTACGAGCGTCCCCGTAGTTCTCCGATCGACACGTAGAATCTGGTTACGATTCATTTGTTTTATCAAAGGGTGTAGAAAAACCCCTTACATCTGCTCTTTATGCCTCTCCTAATAGCTGGCTAATTGACATATGTTCACTGTGACCTGGAAAAAACATTTGATTGTTAACAGTGAAATTCTCATTGAAAAAGATAGCGGGTTCGAACCCGGCCAGGACAGATGGATTTTTTCGGGCGTAAAAATCCTAAGTAGGCTTCCTTCGGAAGAAAAGTAAAGCCGTGGGTCCCATGTCGTACATTTACGGCACGAAAAAGAACCTTAAGCCTGAAAGAGAGGCCTCTGAGCAAAATTTGTCCGCCGTTTCACGCTCTGAGTTGAATGGGACGCTGATGACCTGAGATGTTAAAGAGCGTCCATAAATAAACCAATCAAAAAAAATAAAATTATAGAAAAACTAAGTTTTCATAAAATAAAAAATTAAGCCCTATAACTTCTGCATTTCTTACCATGACAATAGAAAACAAAGCGCACATTTAAATTGTTCAAACTATATCCGATATAGTATTCCAAATTAGGAATTATTGGACAAGAATGTAAAAAGGAATCAATCGCTAGTTCAGTGCTTTTTTTATAATCTCTCACTATCGTTTAAAAAAAAACATTGTTACTACTGTTTTGTTTGCTGATGATAACCGGTGTAATAGTTTAATTAGTCAGTTGTTACTCCGTAATGAGCAAGTGCTCGAGGATATGGAACATGTCAATTATAGCATTCTATTTGAAAAGTGCCATCACTATATAAAGTAAAATAAGTTTCATAACAGCAAGTGCAAGTAAATAAAACAAAAATACACGCCGTAATGCAATTAAGGAAAGAGAGTCATGTTAAATTTGTCATTTTCAAGTTTTTTTTTCCTAAAGAACCAAATTTTTCTCGGATATATTTCCATTATTTTTTCAACAAAATTACACGTATATACACTAAGAGGGTATTAAGTAAGTTATAAATTAATGTGCGTACTACATGTTTGAACGAGATGCCTGAGACTATTGCGACTAGATGATAGCATTAGTAGGTGGCAATTTGTAATATTCCACATGAGATAATCGACATTTATAGCAAAACAACAGTTGCAAGATGGAGGCGCCTCTGGGTGAGTGCACAGACCTCGATCAGCGCTACGTTGTGAAAATTTTGTGCACAAAAAGTATGGAATTAAAGGGTATGCATAAAGAAATCCACGGTGAATAAGCTGTTTACAATTGGGCGCAGAAGTTTTCTGAAGATCGAAGATGAACACTGTGTTGGCTGAACAACGGAGATTGCCACAGAGACGAATTTGCAACGAGTCAAAGACAGAAAGGTAACCACTACTACTGGTTGTTCACACAGCATGGCCGACCTCATAATGCATGACGGGTTAGTTTTTCACATAGTCTGTGCACAATGGGTTTAGGATTATAGCATGCGAGTAGATACCGCTTTGAAGAACACGATTTGCTAGCCGGGATTGTCCCGGTTGACGAGTCTTGCGTTCATCAATATCAACCTGAGATAAAGCTTGAATAATGCAGTGAAAAAAATCCTGTGAAAAAAGTTTAAAGTGACCCTATATGATGGGAAAGTGAGGGGATCACGAAGCATACAGCTCACCGCATTCCAGCCTTAAGGACAAACCGCAAATGCCACTCTACTGTGACATCCTCAGGAAACTTAGATATTCAAGGATTCCTTACCAAAGGCACACATGTTGCTCTTACATACAACACGCGTCCTCATTCTGCCAACAAGGCAAACGGGACTCTATTGGGAAGTCCTCGAGCATCCTCTTTATAGCCCTGGCCTTGGTCTAAGCGACTTTCATTTGTTCTGCTCTCTTAAACACCATCTTTCGGATGAATATTATTGCGACAATGAAGCTGTTGAAAGGAATGTCACCGCTAGGTTCCGACAACAGCTCAAAGTTTTTACGCTGGTAAATTTTAGGGGCTTGTGAAACAATGGAATAAGGGCCTGAGTATACAGAGAGATGATGTTGAGAAATAAAAGTATTTTTCAAAGCATTACTTTTATTTGCTACATTTCTATATCCATTTATAACTTTTTAATGATGTACCCTCTATATTATATTAATTTATCTATTTAATTCTTATCATTTTGGTATTTTTAAAAGAAGAATACTATCATTGGCCTTAATAATGGAACTAAAAAGTTGCAAAAAATGTCAAATCATACATGTATATGGGATAAAGATACTGTACAAATTTGAATTCTCCAAGATGAACGGTTTCGGAGATTTATTTGATTTATTTTTTTTTTATTTATGGACGCTCTTTAACATCTCAGGTCATCAGCATCCCATTCAACTCGGGGCGTGAAACGGCCGACAAATTTTGCTCAGAGGCCTCTCTTTCAGGCTTGAGGTTCTTTTTCGTGCCGCAAATGTACGACACGGGACCCAGGGCTTTACTTCCCTTCCGAAGGAAGCCATACTTAGGATTTTTACGCCCGAAAAAATCCATCGGTCCTGGCCGGGTTCGAACCCGCGATTTGGATGTAGGAGGCAAGTATGGTAACCACCACACCACCAGGACCGACCGGTTTCGGAGAAAGGAACACAAGAGGAGAAATATAAAAGTTATGAAAAAATCTATTTAAAATATCCAGAGGTTTTAAAAATGCCTGCTTTGTACTCCTAGAGAATTCAAATGCATCTTCTCCCAGACTCCAGGCTCAGTACGGGCCGACCAGACTTAACGCTGTTCGGGCGATGGCGCGACAATACCTGTCGAGTAAGTTGGGAATACACAGCTCTCAGAGCATGGCCGTTGCACCCGTTTATGGGGGGGGGGGGGCGCTGTAGGTTGAAGGACGAGCACTCGCTACGTTCGTGAATTTATCGACAATCTTAGACCCTCTTGTGACATTACTTGTAATACTCATGTGGAAAGAATTAATGAGTGCTTAATTACAACGTGTAACAGTTTCAAAGCTAACACATTATCAATAGCAATACACATAAAATAACTATCTTGAAATCCATAGCATATAACTCATCTGATTCTACTTTGCATGTATTTACTAATAATCAACTACTAAACAAGCAGAGTGATACATTTGTAGGTCTTCAAGTTGATAAACGCTTGTATGGAAATTGCATATAGAGAGAGTATATTATACAAAACTAAGATCAGCTACCAACCCGCTTCTTTCATTATATCATATTAGTTCTGAAGCCACTCTCAAAACAGTTTATTATGCATATTTATCTTCGATTATGAAGTACGGATGAATATTCTGGGAAACTCCATGGAAAGCAAACAGCTCTTTATATTACAAAAGAAAGCAATACGAATAATATGTAGTACAATAGAAAATAAAGTAGAAATACATTTTGAAATTTTTAACAGTCCTTAAGAATATATAAAACTTTTCATTAAAAACAAGACCAATTCATTAAAAATGTGAAATTACATAACATACTCTTGAAATGGGTGTAATGTGCTTATGCCTATTTAACTTGTTATCAAAAAGCAATTTACTGCGAAAGTATCAGAACGCTCCACTTTCAAATTACTATTATCCGATAATAGGAATAGATTCAAATATGCTGCTACAAAATATCCATGCAAATTATTCTGTTGAAAAATTCACAGCTGAATAAGGAATAATGTTCAAATTAAGACAATATTTCCAATATCGCTGTATAGCATATGACTCTTTTGTCATCAGCATTGCAGCTTAAATAACCTTTATATATTTGAGATTATTGATTATGTGTATTTCTATACTTTAGATTATTTTCAAATGTTCGTAAAGATATTATTAATGTGGCACAATTTTGTACATATTGACTCAATTCTCTTTAGTACATACAATATATAAAAATTCAAGGAATGTAGATAGATTATAATGTTTATGTTAATCCTTAGTGGTGAGGTTAAGTTTCCAGTATTTGTAGACCTTCACAAGTGCCTGATATTTGATACACATTAAACTTTCACTAAGAGGCGTTGTGAACATTAATTGTAGTACGAAAGTTAATTTTTAAACTATTCTAATTTCACTGCAATAAATATATTGTGTACGACGTTTAATTCGACTTTTATCCTAGTGAGTAATTTTACCAATTATATAATACGTGATTCAGAATGCATTTGTTCTAGTTTCAATTTAAAACAAAAGACTTTTCGATTACTGAATATATTTTTGGTAAGGTTGGAAGAAGAAGGGAAGCAGATGACCTTAGAACAACACAAAAATATATATCTAGGTAATTATTACGATTAGTTCATCCAGCACTTACGGTCTTGTTGCAATGATTATTTTCATCATCATGACTGGGTCTGTATACTTTGCATAACACGTGACATTGCACAACGACGCTAGCAATGGCAGCATCTCTCACTGATTTTCGTTAAGCGACCGAGCAAAGTGATCGATGGTCATATACTGATTTTCCCAAGGAATAATAACACTATACAATTTAGGTTAGGTTAGGTTAGGTTAGGTTAGGATAATAAAGTTTTGGTATTTATTACATTAAGAACCAACAAGCGTTGCTCATTAATTTGCGCAAGAACTGATAGCAATTCATTATTGGATATTGCACCATTTTTGCACTGTAAGAAAAATGTACAACAGGCAGTAATTAGTGAATAAAGGGATTTAAGCTGAGAGAGAGACGGTGCAATTTTTTTAGTTAGTCCCCATCCAAATGTATTATTACTAATGTGCAAAAGCGATATATGGCTGTTTTTAATAGTGTTTAACGCCCGTTTTAACAACTGAGGTACCATATCAGGACGCTGATGATACATGAGATGAAAAGATAAATTGGGAAATTATTTCCTTTTTTTTAAAGGAAGGAAACGTCCCAGACCTAAATTTAGGGTACCTTCCCTACATTTGCCATTTATAAGAAGTGAGGAAAACCTCAGGAAGGACAGACCTGGTAGGAATCAAATCCCAGACCTTCCGCTCGCGAACTAATCAGAATTCTTAACTTTATCTCTACAAAAGGGAATTAAGACATTCATGCTTGATCTGTGAGTGTCAATTGAAATACAATAAAGGAGAAGAATTATAAAGAGTGAAACATAATTGGCTTTTGTCACACATCAAAAACAATCTCATTCCTCTCTATAGAAATAACTCTTATTAAAAGTGTTTAAATGTTTGCCCCTATAGTGGAATGTAGTGAAATCAAAAGTGATAGAACACGTGAAATTAAACGGAAACCTAGCCTTGTCTTTACTTTTAGTTCTTGTGTTAAATGGTGTAAATGTATTTTACCGAAGTATTACATCTAAACACCATATGTAACGAACTTATTGACCTCCCTTGAAACACTTTCATCCTTGTTAATTGTTTTCATGAAAGCAGAGGCCATTATTGGTCTCGGGCTCTGAAGGTTGAGCACCGAAAGGACGTTAAAACACATTTATAAGACATTATAATACACAAAGAACTTACCTAATTAACTGGCCGCAGATCGGGTTATGCTTACACTTTGTACTGTTGTTTCATTATTCTTACAGAGATTCAATAAACACACTGAAACTGCACGAGAACTAGAGAACACAGGAAATGTGATTCCTAGCCGTTTGTTTACATATGCACTGCACCTCAAACCCCCACCACCCGGTCATTCGCTCCACGCAAAGTGACCTTGCCGTCAATGCTGGTTGGTATGCGTAGTGGAGCCATCTACTTCAAAACAAAAGAATGTTCCCTTTGATTGGGGGATTATATGTTTCATCATTTATATGGCGAAACCATACAGTAACCAATTTGTACAAGTGTTAATATGTCTATCACAATGCAATTGAAAACGACAATGCATTTCATTCAGAATATGCAGCGTTACAAGATATACTGTTATTGTTTCAAAAAATTAAATATTATTAATGCATGTCCATGATATTTTTTGTACTGTAATTCAGCATTTACAATGCGAAATAAATATAATAGTAGTATTATAATTATCATAATCATGTTCAAAAGCAATGTGTGAAATAAAAGTCCGTCACACAGAATCTGCGTTAACTAAGCAAATCCCCACAGAGTTGAATAACTTTTAATAAAAATGAATATAAAATCCAAATTAGACCTTATTAATTAATAAAATGAAATAAGTTATGGTATTACTGTGTGCTATTACGGGAACTAAATTAGAATTCCTGCAACCTATCACGAAAGAGAAATCATATTTTAATTAAATAAAATTTATGACCACTGATTTACAAAGCTATACTGCGTAGGTATTTTTAAACATTTTTAAATGTAGCAATGTTTATGAACTGAGCCCTTGATATCATCTTTACATTCACTAAAATAGAGAGAAATAACAACAGGTTTCGAGTTTTGTTGTGTATTTAAGAAGATGTGTTCATATGTTTCAATAAAACAAAAATATATTACTATTTAAAATGTACTAAGCAAATTTATACAGTTCACAATAAACAAGTTTCATCGATTTTCATTGGCTTTTAAATTTAATTTAAATGTAATTGTAGCAAAAACATGTAACGCAAACATTTCCTGAAGGTTATTACGGAGCGCTCTTACATACAAATGTAATTTTCAAATACATATTACATTAATATTTCATATTTGCTATGTTCACGACGATGATTTCGTTAAATATAAAACATATACAACGTTATAAATACAGTTTATATGCTGAATTACTTTCTCATTTTATTTTGAAACAATATAGAGAAAATTAAACACTCGAAACATTTTTATCTTCCCGTTTTCAAGTATACCTTTACTCCTAATAGTCCAATTTCCCTAACTTTCAGAAAGTATTTTTCTTATTTATTTAAATGGTATATACTAAATTTTTGCTGTGAAGAAACAAATATCGGTGTCGCTAGAGCAATTTTTAAATTTTGGTTTTCGGGTATACCTCCCAACTCCTAATAATCTGATTTCCCTGTTAATGAAAAATGACGTAGAATAAGAAAAGTTGTAGCATATAGGAATATTTTTGAGGGTGGTGACTAAATTAGGAAATAAGGTGAATTTTTGTTTAAAGTTAAAATACAATGGGTGTTTTAATTATAAAACATGCTTTCTTATATTTATAGTACTATTTTTGTTTGTTATTTTGCTTTTATGTTAGTTGTTTTTTGGGATGTACTATAACAACAATGACCAGATCCACAATCCGTAGACATCCATAATTTTGTAATATACTTAATACTCAATAATGCATTACATTATTATTATTATTATTATTATTATTATTATTATTATAGGTAATTACTACTAGAGATCAACACGGGTGACCGACTTCACTTGGCATGGTTCATGAACAGAAGTCTAAGGTTCGATTTTCGCTGTTCTTCGTGACTGGGATTTCTTTCAGACTTTCCATAGTTCTTATCAATGGCAAATACCAAAGTGGTAGCCTGGAATGCTTCCTCCCCCCCCTTCCTCCAATAACACCGTTTCGCAATTTCATTTCATGCATCATTAGTAGGCATCGAAATTCCTAAGCACTTAGCATCAAATTAGCTACACTCAAACTACCTAACAAAGCAAGAACACAAGCTATTAGCCACCTCCAAGCAAATAAATAAGAACTCATAAGTGACAGACGTAAGCGGAGAGCATGGCTTGTGGCTCGCGATCTATTTGAGGAAAAGTCAAAAGTAACACGGAGCTATATCTGGACTATAGGGAGGATGAGGGACACATTACATGTTGAGTATTGTGATATAACAATGTGCAGCCGTGCATTATCCCAGCACAGCACCCAGCATCCAGCTTATTGCACGTATGATAATAGACTTGCGGAATTTTCAGGACATCTCTGTAGTATTGCCCAGTTGCAGTTCTGTCCGTCCATATTACGACGTGGTGGTAATAAGATGACCATACTTTCCCCAGCTGAAGTAAAACTTTTGCTTTCTTTGGTTTTGATGCTGATGGAGATTTTCACACGTTGCTGTTTGATCTTAGGATCGAAACTTGTAGCCAAGTAGTGAAAGAAACTCAGCGTCTTTCTGTAACATCATCTTCAACTGCTTGCAAGCCTGCACATGAACGTCCTTTTGTTCAGATATTAGCAGACTTAGAATCCACCGTTCACAAACACGTCTCATGTGGAACTTTTCTTTTACCAACGTGTGGGTGGTACCCAGTGAAAATTTCAGAATTTTTGAAGTTTTGAAATATTCGACGATCCTTTCTCATAATGAAGCAGCGTTGATAGCGTTTTCTTTCATTAAAGCTCAAATTGGAGCGCCAAGTCCACTTTCCTTTGCAATTGATTGCCTCCCTTCTTTAACATTTTAAGTCATCTTCAAACTGTACTCTAAGGAGGAACAAACTCTCCACAGGCCTCCAATAAAATTGCACAGGCCTAGTTAAAGATTTATAGAGACGAAAGCATCATTTTTCGCGCTAAATTTAGCTTTAGTTAAATGCATAACGCGATAAGTAGAGATATGTATGTCTTTTTAAGACGACGGAAAATTTCTTCCAGTTGGTAATCGAACCCGGGTCCGTAATTTAGTAATAGGTACGAAATACTTAAACTATAAACGAATTAAATTTTAATTTGAATCTTACGCTACTATATTGTATCAATTTTATATATTTTATATTATTATGTCTGTTACTTTCTGTCGACATATTTATTGAACGAACTTTTCATCTCATTAAACTAAAAGCAATGTGTTATCTACATGTGTAAATCTTGAATTTGACCGAGAATGGACATAAAGTGGAACATATCAAACGTGCCAGCATATTTATTGCTTCCTATATACGAACAACATTAATAAGATATCAGGTTTTCCAGGTAAACTTTTTTCACACTGTTCTAGACGAAACATTTATCATGCTACATGATGCATATAGCGCAGTAAATAAATAATAAAATAGAGAGGTGTAATATGTTACGTTCAAATGATATTAATCAGATGCTTTATACATTATGTAGTTTGCATTACAATTCACCTGAAACATTCCTACGAAGTGTTTTACACCACGATTTACGCATGTTCTTCCCACAAATCACTTTCAAAGCGTTTCCTTCCATTATTTTATTCCACTTTATTCTCAGTACTGCAATGGCTTCATCACGAGAAGAAAATCGTCGGGCACACAGCTTTTACTTCACTTTCGGGATAATAAAAATATCACATGGGGCCAAAAGCGATAGCCCATAGTGGAAGGCCTGTTTTGTTGCAACATAATCTCATTACCACATTTTCTATTGATAGACGATCTCTAAGAAGGTAGGTTTAGCATTCTGTAAATCGCAATTTAATTTGTATGGCTGCTATGTTGCATTTTTCGGCAAAAATAAATAAATAAAAAATAAGGAATACGCTTTTTTAAAGTTTTCTAATTATCATTACTGGAGTCACATCATACATGTTGTGTAAACAATATTAAAATATTTAAATCGACTATTTCACTTATGTGACGTCAACACAAAATCGACCAATGAAATAAAACATTTTGAATTTTGACCAATCACAGCCCAATTTCATAGTGAAATTATCGTTAAGTTTTATCAAATGCCTTTCTAAACGCAAAGTTCATTTGTCTTGTGGTCACTTAGCCAACTCTATACACCCTCCATATAATCACTGACCATTTAATTGCACATTTAACTAACTTAAATTATATTCACTCAAGAAATTATTTTTGCGTATTCAAAGAGTCTGAAATCATTTTATAAATTATGTAACAATATCTGCCCAAACAACTATAAAATTTAATAAGCACGTTGTTCAGAACAGTAAAATGTTGTTTGGTTTTTCTCAGTTGGTATTAGTAAATCGAACGATAGTGATTGCAACAGTCGATTTTCGAGTATTTCAGTCTGAATAAGTAAGTATAATATTTTAATCAATTGTTAATATTCTGTACGTGAATTTCAAATATATATTACTTTTATTCATGAAATAGTCGCAAATGCGTATTTAGCTCTTCTCAATTGGATTACTGACAGTTGGCATTCGTTTGTTGCTAGATGACTTGAAAAGGTTAAGTATTCATGATGCAAATATGCAATTATTACAATATTGTAAGCAAAGCTTACGGGAATTACATTTAAAATCTTGTTTTATTTGTGAAATAGTCCTAATAAATATCACTCACTACGTTCGTGTATTTGTCGGCAATCTCGGACACTCTGTCCACAAAAGCGAAATATAATATTTCAAGGAAAATAGCAAAATGTTGCAATTATAACTCACAATCAAAATATATACAGATGTTTCCTTTTCTCCAGTTTCCTGTATTACATTGCCATCAGGAGTTTATAACGCCTCTTATTTCATATACTGGACACTTCCTTGGCACTGAAGAAATGTGATGAAGGATTTCATCTTGTTCGATATTCTGCCAATGATGATGGGGAAATATGAATAGTTGTTTCAAAAACATCGCAAGCCCATTAATTTTGGCCAGCCCTGAATAAACACATACATACAGGCTGGAGCTGAACCAAGTCTATTATTAAAGGTTTTTAAATAATTTATATATTCTGTGTTTATATATATATTTCTTCTATAATCAATTTTTTGGTTTTCCTGAAAAATTATAGCTCTTGGATCTGGGATGTTTTCGAAATGTTCATATCATATGCTGTATCATAGGCTTGCATATATTCACAGTAGAAAGTTCAGCAATATGAAAGTACAAAATATCTTTTAAAAATGGTTTTAAGTCATATTTATGTTACTATAGGCATTAAAATATATACCTATACGAGAGCCAATCATGAAGCTTTAGACCTGACTGTACTGTTTACGATAGGGAGAAACGAATATCACCAGCATGGATTAATTTGCTTCCTGTAAATTGAAATTCCCATAATTTATTTATCTTGTATAAACTTACCTCACTTTGTAGCTAGTTGCGAAGAAATCAACCATCAGGACCACGACACACATTGAAAAACTCTCACTCTGCCTGAAATGTCACTGCAAGGGAACCGTGTGCAAAGTTACCCAAATGTTTCAGGACTTTATATTGGGCAGAAAAAAAACTATCGTTTCTGAAACAAGTCTCACCATCGCAACCTGCAGCCTCAAATTAGCAGTATAACAGATTTTCATAAAAATCGAACCATTCCGATAGTCACACCTCCCTTACTGCAAACTGATTTGTAACTTGTCTGTTTCAAGCAGAGACATGTCCCAACCTGTATGTGCAAGTTTAACTCTCCAGCAATGATATAACATATTGAACCCTCCTCGTTTACAGTATCTCCTCTAAGTAACACGTTTAATTATTCAGATTCTAAAGAGTGTTTATATTAATAAGTATCAGTTCTGAAAATACTCTATACACTAGTTATGGTTTTAAAAATTAAAAGAATACCTTTAGAACCAACAGCGAATCTTTCTCCATAATTCGTTAAGCGTTGCTACGGTATATTTCGAATCTTACGGCTGCATGTTAGCGAATTTCTTTCATTTTATGCATGATACATAAAAATCAGAAAAAAGGAAACAGATGACAGGAGAAGAATTAGAAAGAATAGAAGCTGGGAAAGGTTTTTTATCTTCATCAGTGACATTTTCCTCGCGTGAAATTTTCATGACCTCCAAATTATTTATCGCATTCCGACAGAGGCGCGGACGTTTGTTAGAATGGACACAGCGACTTTGCACACCAATAATGGGCTCCAACGTGTCGGGTGTATATTTTACGTTCAACGTAATTTGCAATTCTATTTCTTTTTCTCTGTCTTTCACTTCTTTTATCCTTTCCCCCGTCCTAACAACCAGCTCGTTTCCATCATTTAATATTCACTATGTAATCCATTCTCCAGTGTTTTCTATGCAGCATTTTTTATCCATAGTCCCTAATTTTGTAGAGTACACTGATAAACATATACATATCTGCTACTAAAACCCCAAACATACGGTTTTTAAAATGTAGGAATGATTTGTTCCGCAAGTAGGTAACTAAAGAAAAATGTTAATGTTGTGTCTTTATTGAAGCATTTGTATTTCGCGCGAAGTCATAATTAATTCATTTTTCGCTTCATATTACGTAACTTATTTCGGTCCAGAGGCAACTGAAAATTCCAGCTCTCGAAACGTTTCAATAATGTACAATCAATACTAACGGTAAATTGATCCATCGAATATATACGGTCAGCTGTGCTGTGGTTAGTGGGCAAAACGCGATCTGCAATAATTATGAAAATGTTGACTGCAAAAAAGGCAACGGAATTACCAGCAGCTATTTCAATTGTTTGATTTCGTTGCCTGTATTGAATATAACATAATACATTTATTCTTAACAAATACACACCGCTGGCTAAATAATGCAATAATTGTATTATTGTATTCATACCAAACACTGAGAAAATACCGAGCTTTAGTTATAAACCTTGTCTCTGCTACGAAGTGTGATGCCGAATTTTCAATTTCACAATACAATGTATACAATATTACCTTATACAGTGGGATTATTTGAGTTATGGGCCTCCTGGGCGCTGTTGCTTACTGGGGAAGTGCAGCCGCAGCAACCGAAAAAGAAAAATGGAGATTAGAGTGGCCGCGAGTATAGTTAGTATTTGTGCTTCAGTATTTATATTTTTACTGAAATGATACTGTATTTAAACTGTTAATAGTAAGGTAGGGTGATAGTCACGAACTGATAGGTCGCCCTACCAGTGGTGCCAGGTTGTATTGGTAGCCTAGCCGTAGGGCGAAGGCGCAGGTAAGCAACGTATCTGATTCCACTCCCAAATGTGCAGTTGGTGATTGGTAATCTAGGTTCGTCCTGTGGAAAAACCCTTCAAGAGAGTTACTTGCTGGGACAAGGCGGGTTCTCCTACGGATATAATTATAATTGTAGCAGCAGCAGCAGCAGCAGCAGCAGCAGCAGTAGTAGTAGTAGTAGTAGTAGTAGTAGTAGTAGTAGTAGTAGTGGTAGTAGTAGTAGTAGTGGTAGTAGTAGTAGTAGTAGTAGTAGTAGTAGTAGTGGTAGTAGTAGTAGTAGTGGTAGTAGTAGTAGTAGTAGTAGTAGTAATAGTAGTAGTAGCAGTAGTAGTAGTAGTAGTAGTAGTAGTAGTAGTAGTAGTAGTAGTAGTAGTAGTAGTAATAATAGTATCAGGTGGTGGTAGTAGTAATAGTGTGTTTATTACAGTGGCACCAATCAATACAATACAATACAAAACAATTTCAGCAGGCGCAAGTATTCAACGGGCCGCACGTGCTGTTAGTTTTGATTTAGCACACGACATTACATTATATATTCACAATAAAAATAATCAAATAAATGAAAATAAACAAAAATTAAAAATAAAACAAGAAATATCAGAATAAAATGTTTTAAAATATATAAAAATATATATTAAATATAAAGAAAGCCTATTATGGATGACACGCAGTTGGATTCAGTCAATTTGTTTTTCCCCAAATCCCCTTCCTGGTTTTCCGATCTGATCGGTCTCACCTTATCAGAAATTTCCTATCTCTCCGCTCCTTCCTTGCCTGCCAGCAAAGCCCAGCATGATCCTGAAAAGGAGTGCGATGATACTTTTCCCTCCATTTTCCCGTACCTTTACATTCAGCAAGAATATGTATCCACGGTTTCCCCAGCTCACAGATGGGACAAATTCTCCGTTCATATTCGTCAGTGATCTCAACCATCCACCATACCTCCAGTATGAGCCACGTGAGCCCTGTTTTGTTGTACTGCTCCATTCCCATTCCGATTTTAGCCCCAATTGTACTTCCTGAGAAATCAACGAAGAACATTAGCACACCATTTACAGAAAATGAAAGCACCGAGTAACATGAACATACAACCACTCGCTAACAAAGCCTCCCTTAAATTAACCACAAGCTGCTATCCACACATGCATTATACGGCCTTGGCGACTGGCTTCTCTTAGCACGCAACCGCGATCTGCCGGACAGTAACTACCTGTAGAAGATGAACAAGCATGCTATCGGGAAAACGCATTCTAATTGATACGATTAAGTTGGGTCACCTAATGTTTCCAATTTCGTTGTTATGTTTTACTTTACAGGAACCAGAAGATTCAAATTAGAGCACAATATCATGAATTACAGTTCTGTAGGAGAAAATTGGTCAGGAAAGCCATTAATAAGTTTAACACGCACTCGCCTAGAGTTCATTTTAGTGTAACTTTAAGAGATAATTGTTTCGAATGAATGTACAGCCTTGATACAATCACTTGAATAAGCTGAGAAAGTAGCGTTTAAGCATAAGATAAAGGGGGGAGGGTGCGAAATTGACGTATGGAACATCGCTTGAGCGGACAAGGTTTGTAACTAAAATTCTATATTGTTCGAAATTGAAAAAAGTATATATTATATTACAACTCATTCATCAAACACGTAATATTTTATTAATTTTACAGTTTCCACACAGCTGGTATTCGCAATATTCGTAATGTGTTAGACAGTGATATTTTCAAACCAAAAACAAATTCAACACGTTTTTTTCCTAAAATTGTATATAATTTAAATGATAGCGATAATAACATTTTCATTCTTATTTTTTCTGCATACGCTTCTTTGCAAATTTTTATGATACATACAGGGTGTCACACATAAAACCGGCACGCCTCACTGCCATTCTGGCAATTTCGGCACAACTATTTGGCTACACTGCGCTCTGTTTATGTGCCTCTTAGATTTCGACAGTTGGGTTTAACAGTAATGAGGAATATCATGGAAGTGTTGTGAGAGAAATGGTGCAGTTTTTAGCTGAACAACGGATTGAAACTTTACGTAAAGACAGGCTCCTTTAACAAGACTAAATATATGTTTGAGGCGAAATATGCTGGTATCAAGCTCATCTTACCAGCACAATTAAAAATCTGTATGAGAAATGGAGGATTGCAGGATTGGTGAAGAGGAATAAGTATCCGACGTGAAGACCCCCGCGGTATTCGACAGAATTTACATGGTCATAACGAAAAACCCAAAAAATCGACAAGGAAATTATCTCAGCAAATTCATGTGTCCCGCACAACATGCTATCGTGTGCTAAAGAGCTCATATTCAGAGCATTTCGTGTGAGCCTTGAGCATGAATCGAAAGTTCCAGACAAACGATTTACTTATTGCAACTGATTTTTATCTTTGATCGGTTACCTGGAACCCAGGCTGTTCTTTATGACAGATCAAGCCTGTTATGTTAACTCCTGAAATTGCAGATATAATCGCAGGATAACCCACATATTGTGCATGAAGAACTTCTTCAATCAGAGGCGTGTGGTGTGCAGTGTCAAGAATGCGCATTATCAGCCCCATTTTTTTCAATCAGACCATCAATAGCACAAGATATTCACCGATCTTTGAGTCGTTCTATTTACAATTACAAGAAAATAAAAAAGAATATGGTGTCATTCAGCAAGATGATGCCACCTACCATATATCCAACCAGAGTACGGCCCGTATCAGCGAAGTGTTTCCCAAAAACAGGCTTGTCAGCTAAAACTTGTGGCGTCCGTGATCGGCGGACTTAACATCCTGTGATTTTTACTTATGGAGAACTCTGAAAGGCAAAGTGTATTCTAACATCTCGTACGATTGACCAAAGGAAAAAGAATATTACAAATGAGATAAATAACACATACCCTCAAGAATTATAATCCAGCGATGCCTGGATGTCTGTGGAGGACACTTCCATATTTGTTATAAACCAGTAAGTATTGTAACTATGCGACATTTACCTAGGAAGCAATATAATGTAGTGGCACATGCCTTTTACGTGAACGGAAGTGAGATAGTGAGGCGTACCGCTTTTATGTGGGACACCTGTATTTTGCAATAAATATTCTACTGGACATCACTGTTGCATAAGAATTTAAATTAATTTATTAGGAATAAAATAACTTAAAATTAATATGAATAGAATTTCATAGTGTCAAATGACTATAGGAAATCAATAAAATAATTTACATTATGAGTAAACCGTATGCATGTATATTTTTTCTTTATTATGTTTTTTTTTGGGGGGGGGTCCGGAAACAACATTTGAAAATTTCGTTTTTATATGGAAGAATAAAAAAGCGAGTCAAAGTCGCACGTTTAAAATGGGTTACATGTCCACGATAGGGATTTTTAGTCCGCGTAGGGGTCCAAGGGGTTGAGAGAATTGAAATTATCCAGTTACAGAGTCTTTCAAAGGCATCCAAAAGCCTTGGACCCAAAACAATTCACTAAACAGAGCAGGCCGTGAGGTAAACACGGAAATCCCGTCAATTACAAGGGATTTTCTCTCTGCGTTTCATTAAGACAACAGAGAGAAGAGAGAGTGTGTGTGTATGTTTTGTGCGCGTGCATAATCTATGTCTAAGTACGGGACACGAAATAAATTTCCGAGAATGTAGAAGAGAAGCAGGCAAGAGACAAGCTTTTCTACTGCCGTAAACCTTCATGCATGGAAAGTAGCCCAGGAATAGCTCGTACAGTGGCCTATAATCCTTTTATTCCAACTCACTCTTTCTAAAAACCTCTCCGCAGAGCGTCATTCACTTGTCTTGAGAAACAGAGATAATAGCTATACGGAATAAACCTCAGTGTTGTTCATATTCCACCTAACAAACATTGTAATAAAGACTGCAGCATATTTAAGGCGAGTAAAATTTCCAGTTTAGCAGATGTTTACTGTAATTCTACCACAATTACACAAAATCTCCGAGAATAAATGGTGGGAGTTCATGAGATTACTCTGAAGTGTGTATTACGTGTAATGGATTGAAAGCGATTTTATTTAATTCAATAACTCAGACATTTAAGTAAACAATAACATCAAAATGACATAAAAGAAATTAAAATTCAGTGCACACTGTTAATAACAACGTTTGGAGTAAGGTTTCAAATTGTTCCTCTGATTGCTTGTTTTTTTTTTTTTATTTATTTATTTGGCCTATTTACGGATGTTCTTTTAACATCTCAGGTCATCAACGTCTCATTCAATTCAGGGCGTGAAACGGCCGATAACTTTTGTTCAGAGGTCTCTTCTTTTAGGCTTTAAGTTTTTTAACGTGTCATAAATCTAAGACACAGAACTCGCGGTTTTATTTTCCTTCCGAGGTATGCCACGCTTTGGATATTTATGCCCGAAAATCCTGGCCGGATAGGCCGTGAGTCTACGAGGCAAGGTGTTTAATTGAGTTCTCAATATTTTCAATTCCTTCAGTGTAAATCTCACTCTTGACCTACCCCCACATGCAGTAAAATCAACACTTCTTGTGGGCCATGAGATATGTCCATTTCTACCAATCCACCATTTCTACTCTTCTCGTACCGGTTTGCTCCATCTTGATCAAAAGTGTTCTGCAACTCAGTATTTCCATTTTCATTCTCGTTCCACATATTAATTATTCGTACATTTTGATCATAAAATCATGTATAACTTTTTATGTTATAGTAAATATTAAAAGGATGTCCATCTGCAATCAGGTATTCCTGACATCTGATCAAATTAGCATTCGTAAGTAAACAAAAATGTGCTTAAAGGGCAGTATAAGCTATGGCAGAATCTTGTTAAAATATCCATATTTTCTCCCATTATCGATAATTGTTAAAAAAAATTATGCTATACCTCTGTGAAAAAATATGGGTCTTAATTATTCGCCTGCAGTTACAGCCTATCACACAACAATTTTTTCATTGTGCAAGGTGAATTAATCGCGAGTTTTCTGTGCTATAATACTCATAGATATGTGAAAAATCATAACCATTTAAATGAAACAATCTCCATAGGCGGAAAATTATTAACTGAGAATTTGTAATATTTTCTAAAACATAATTACAGATGTTTACACCACTTATATAGTCAACAGGCTACTATAACCCTTCTGTAAGATTTTAATTTAACAATTTAATAACTTATGCATTGAAATTTTAGAAATGGGTATTTCCTGTGATACACGAAGTGGATGGACATTTCTTTAGAGATCGATCCAGTACTTCTGGAATGTAATCAAGTTTGCTTCTATTAGAACACGTCGTTTTCGGTTGAAATTTGCATCGTTTATTTATCCTATTTCTTAGCATGTAAGAGCAGGTTTGCTTATAATATATCCGCCGAAAGCATTACAAATTTAGTGGTTTTACAAATTGCCTATGCCAGCAAGTTTCCAAACAAAAAATCATTGTACAATTTGATCACATTTCATTCACATTGAAATAGCCAGAATTCAGTCAGTCATTATAGTGTCATGGTATGATTTTAACGGCAGGAATAACATTAAAACCAATTTTTACATATTTTAGGTTAGTAAAGTTAGGTGTAGTGTTACGAACTGGAAGTCAGCGAATAATTATCAAAACCATTTTATTGTTATAGGCACAGTCATGGTGAAATTGAACGACTTTTATAATTTCACTAATTAAAAGCAGGCTATTTAAATATAATTTGCCAAATTGTAGAATGGCTTCCAATTCCACAATTTGCCGGCATTTTTAAAATGACGAAATTTACAATATATCTGAGGCAAATATTCTTTGTTCTAATGTTAACTTACAGTGCGCCATTTTAATGTATTAAAATTAATTCATACGTCATATATCCCTTTCACAAAATAAGCAGTTATAGATCATTACCTCAAGTAATATATTTTATTCAAAGATCATGTTTAAAGTTTATAGGTACTAGTTAAGGATTCATTGAGAAGGAAATAATGATTACTTGTTAACAGTGAGCATATTTGTGGCACGCCTTATGGACTGCGTTCTGGGAGAAGCCAGTCGTCAAGGGCGTATACTACATGTGCACACAGCACCTTGTAGTTTTTGAGGGAAACCTTGCCAACGAATAGCTGTGTGTTCATGATATTCGGTACATACATTGTGCATAAATGATGTTTTTTTATGGTTAGGTGTGAGGTTATTCAATACATTTTTTCCCAGCCAATAACATTCAGTTTTGTAGTTTTTGTTAGTTTTAATACCAACTTTTTTGAGTTGGGAATGCACTAATCTGGGTGTCAATAACGAATAGAAGTTTTACGTGTGTGTGCATACATTTTGAGTTTCTTCATACAGATAGCATAGCTGCAGAAAGCTTTTATCGTCACAGACAAACTGCTGTCATTGAATTTCTCATTGTTGAGAAAGTAACGGTGGTGAATATTCACAAATGTTTGTGTGAAGTATATGGAACAGCTGCAGTCGGCAGAAGTACAGTTGGTCGCTAGGTACAGAGGGTGAGAGCATTGGAGAGCATTTGCGCAGTTCCAAGATTGGCCAAGGGCGGGGTGACGCTCCACGGTGTCACGCCTGACATGTTACAGCTTGCTGATGTTCTCATTCCAGAGGATCGACGCTTTGCGACTCGGCATTTGGCACTGTTGCTGTCAGTCAGCTAAGGCAGTGTGGATACATTTATCCACGCTCTTGGATACTCTAAAGTAAGTGCAAGACAGGTTCCGCGATGTCTTATAGTGAAAAGACATTTCTTCTGATTTGCTGCAACGTTTTGAAGCTGAGGGGGAGGTCTTCTTGTCCCGAATTGTGACATGTTTATCGTTTTGAACCCGAAATAAAAGGACAATCGACGGAATAAAGTCATGCTAACGCTTTCACAGTAGAAAAACATTTAAAACAACTTCTTCAGCCCGGCAAAAACACGATCACCGTGTTTTGGAGCTTTGAGAGCGGTTCTCATTGATATGATTCCAAAAAGTTAGTGTCATTAATTCAGAAGCATACTTCAACATATTAACCCCACTCAAGTAGCGCCTCCAGCGTTACGTTTTTATTCAACACGATAACGCTCGTCCTCACACAAATTTGAAGGCTTCTGAACACACCACAAAACTGGGTCTGCTCTATAGTCCTGACCTGGATCCCTGGGATTTCTACTTGTTGGAGCACTAAAGGATGCTATTCGTGAAAGACATTTCGAAGACGATGAGATTATTCGCGCAGTGAAAACCAGCCAGCTCCGTAACGAGAGCAAGGACTGATACCAATAGAGGGCATGAATTGTATCTCGCTGAAGGAAAGATCATAGAACTAGGAGATTTTGTGAGAAAAGCGCAGAATTTAGATAAATAACATCGTTTCATATGTGTAAATGTAATTTTTGTGAAATAAATGCTTTTAGGGGAAAAAATGTGAGGCATATCATATTGGGCGACCTTCATACGATACATATATAAAAAGACAAATGTTTAAATCTGTTTAGATCATTCATGTAAATATTGTAATAGCTTTATAGATCGCTACTATATCATTGTATTGTAGTTTAATATTTATGTTAAAACTATAACTCTAGCATACACTGAGGTCCAATGGAGTTCTGTTATTTGAAGACTAAATAAATAACTGAATAATAGGAGCAAACAAAAGTATGAATGACATTCCTCACAAAATTATAAATAAAGCGCAGGCAGCTGAAGCTGTATTGATATGCAGAATTTAAAAGAACTGCATGACAAAGAACATGGAAAGTTTTCACACTGGTAAAGAGAAGGATGGCACACAGCAAGTGAAAATGTCATGCTGGCTCGTAATGATTTAAACTTATGTCTTATTAATGTAGGTTCTTTTGTAAATTTAAATGTTGTTTATTCTATACAGCCAAAACTTTCATGCTCCATCTCTGGTGCTTGTATTTCAGGGCAGTGAAGGAAAATTAATACTTCCTCATTTGGTAAAATTGTTGAATGTTTAAAGAAGTTTTCATGGAATAAAAGGTGAAGAAATCAAACATGATTTCCAGATCAGAACTTGGCAAAATTATTATAAGAACACTAGATTACATGTATTAATTCATGAATTAGTGACAATCGTGTTTAGATAAACAAACTGTCCACCAACTAGTTAAAAAGTTATAAGAGACATGCTTTTTAATGTTGATTTGATTTATTTACGGACGCTCTTTAACAGCGCACGTCAGTAACGTCCCATTCAATTCATCTCTAAGAAAACTTGCACAGGAATTAGGAATGTCGCAAATTGCAACCACGCTATAATTGTGTAGAGTTAATTTCTGCCATAGGGTGTTGGGTAATGTTAATGTTCGCTCTATTGACCCGCGTTTATTTGTTTTTTTTTTACGGATGAAGCAACGTTTTATTTACATGCCATGTAGCGACACAAAACAATAAATATCAGAGCGCGGGAAAACCTTACCTTGTACACAAAATGCCAGGGTATGGCCAAAACATTGCTGTTTGGTGAGCTGTAGAAAGCTATGCCCTTGAATTTAACGGGTTATGAATATCCGACTCCGCCGGCAAACGGCATACTTCGCGGTGCCAAGCAAATCCAACTTGAGCCGGCCACGCGTCCGAGCAAGGGCTATGTAGTTCCGTGAAAAATAAGAGAGAGAGAAGGAAAACCCTGCAAGACGCTATTCACATCCATTAGACAGTAAGATAAATTTACTTGGATCCTGAAAAAAGTTAACAAATGCAAGAAAGACAGGAAAAAACAAAACAAAACAAGAAAAACAAGGAGGGGGGGATCTTAAAACTCCACAAAAATATGTACAGCAGTCAAGGCTACATTGATATCTTAAAAATACACGTTTACTAAAAAGTTTATTTCATTTATAGTACAATAATTCAAATTAAATCATATTTACAGTAGAATTTACACCCCATTCACAAGGAAAAGAGAACATTTGTAGCATTATAACATATTAAATTCTTCGTGAGTTTTGTTGATACATAAGCAATGTATTTTTTACGTCATGACATGCAAGTTAAAGGAAAATCCATCTAGAAAGTCTTTCTTGAAATGCAAATTAAAGTCAGTGTAACACTTAACTCAGCAGTGAGTAAAGATTATCTAACTGGAAGCAATGATTAATATTTTCTACAATACATGGAATGTGTTTACATTTTGTGTAACTTAAAATGATAATTTAAAATTCCCTGTAGGTACAAACATCCATCAATCACAAATATATAAAATAAGCTTAAATCACAACACAGAGGGCATAAGTATATTTTGAAACTGTAGATTTTTAGTGAAAATGCTGCCATGTTGTTGATCGAGTGTGGTTTTATAATGACGGCTTTATATTTTTGGTTTCTTTAAAAATAAATGTAATAAAATGTCATGGAATGGTTAGTAGTTTATCACACTTAGTCAAAGGACGTTTTTCACTATATGTTTGCAGTGCCTAAAAGTCGGACCTTTTCTAATGTTTTCTTACAGTACTGCATCGTATTCTAAAATAATAAAACTGAAAAAAATGAATGAATAAACGCCAGTTCTTTAGTTAAACAGATTAGTAGCTACCACCAATCCTCGTTTAACTACCCTATCTCAAAATACTTTTTAATGTAAATGGAAACGTTTCATAACATATACATAGTACAGTTGGAAGGAAAGATATTTCATCATGTTCTGCTCTAATAGGCAAATAAACATCTACATTAAATTGACCTTGGAGAACAAGCTAAGTTACTTTCAACTGCCGGCGTAAATATTCTTAAATGGCAATTGTCAACGCGCTTACCGAAGTAATATTTTGTACCGCTGGTAAGGGTGTGATAAATCGCCTTATTTTCAAAGATTTATATCGGTTTTATATTTAAATGCACACTGAATATTTTCTCGATAAACTTTTCTGAAAGTGATGTATTATTCCCCTTAAATAACCGTTGTGTAACTTTTATTTTAAATGTTCATTATTTAAATAGTAAATATTTTTGCTCATCCCAGCGTTGCCAATACCATACAATTTCTTCCAAATTACCCAACCTATCCTAAAAATGTCCTCCATATAATAACAAGAAGAAATTTCTCTCTTAGAAGTACAAATAGTAGTAGTAATAATAATAATAATAATAATAATAATAATAATAATATAAAACTGATCGTTAAATGCTATCTAAATAATAAAAGTAATTTTAAGTTTTAGTTCCATACATTGCTCCTAAACATAGATTTTGGCGTAGAAAATTACGACACCCATTGTTATCAGTTATGCACTCCACCATCAAAGATATTTTAGTCTTTGTCTTTAGTCTGATTTTATCTGCACTTAAAATATAATATGTATATTATAATAGTGACTTTACCTACTTATGCTTCTCTAGTTCTTATTATTTACATTGTTCCAAGAGCTAGTATTTTTTATTTTTATTATGTATATAATGCCCATAGCAGTTCACTTACGTTTAAGAAGTGATGTGCAAAGGAACAATTTAATTCCATATCACTCCAGGTGAAACGAGAAGTTATTTGACATTTGTATGAAAGTTCGCCAACTATAGAAAGCGGGAAAGGATAATTAATTAATGAAATTACCAACCTGTCATACGGCTCCGTGCTATTTATTGTGAAAAAAAATAATGTTATAGTTTCAATTGCCACGACACAACCAAAAACAAATAAATATTGTATTTAAATATAATATCGTCTGCATCCCAGTCCTTCTGTTTGGCTTCAGGTTCTACAAAATTCCAAAAGAGAGCAGGCATAAACAACCGGGGTAAGTCTAAGGCTAACCTACACAGTAACGTAAATTCTACTACAGATCCCTTTCACCTCTCCCTGAGACTTGAAAAATCGCCACTACTCCGGCACTTGACAGGTTGAGCTTTTGATCGTATATTTTGGTCAGCTATCTACACCACAGACAGCGCATAGTTCAATTAAGGAAATATTTCAATTCGTTAAAAAAATTAATTAATTTTGGGTGGGCTCTGTCTTACAACTTTAGGGGATGTTTCGCCTCTGGTAATACAGTATTATTAAAAATAATAACAATGCTTATTTATTTTAAAAGTGCGGTTCCTCAAGTATAGCAAGAATCAAAGGTCGATAACGACCCAGCGGGCTTAACTACGGATCAGCACAGCCAGGGGTAAAAGTTGTGGATTACATTGTTTTGCCTGAATTGTGACTATTACCAAAAATAAGGGAGTAGACGGAAATATTCCTAGCATTGCGGTGTATCAAATAAATCATAGGTACTATGATACCAACTTTTTCTCCTGAAAATCGCTAAAGAGAAGTTTAAAAGTAGCTAAATCCCTAAACATGGTGTTCCTGAAACGCCATACCCTTTTTCAGGTTTTATCCTCGTCTACTTTAATGGCACGCATATTGGTTGCATCTAGCAGCGTTTTAAGAAGTGGATACAATTAGACGTTATGTACGTTTCTTTTACTTACTTTTCTCTAATATTTCCACTGCCGAATAAACTATAATCGGTGGAAAGTTATTAATGTAGGTTTATTTTATTCTTTACTTTGTACCTGTATTAAGTATAATTTCTTTTATCTACTGAATATAGCGTTAAGTTCTCAAGAAACAGTGAAACAATGAGAACAAATTTCAAAGAAAATATATGTACTAAGTATTTATAGAAATCTCTCACTAGATCCGCTGTTACTTTTACACAATTCTTACTGTGAAATTTCGTTGTCTATTCCGGAAAATTATACAGTAATTGTGGGGCATTGTATATATGTATAAAGATAATTACTTAATTTCGATCATATTAGCAGTAAATATAGGCACAAATAATTAAAAAAGAATTCAAATCACGTAATAATACCGAAAATATTCATAATTTCCAAATAACTGCCAAAACCCCCAATAACCTTCCAAATATCCGAAATTCGAGTAATTATTCCCAATTGGCAACGCTGGTTCATCCATTAAAGATATTTTTATATCAGTATCATAACGAACAGACTTTGATGTCATTTTCTATATTATTTTTATATGAATATAGCATTACATTAATATTAAAAAAAAGCATTTTTAGAAAAAAAGAAACATTTTACGAGTAGCTGTTAAGTCACTCGCATCTCTTTGAGCCCAGTTATTAGCATATTTTGACATACATGGGATTTTTAAAAATCAAAATTCAGAAATTTGTTGAACAAATGAAAATTTACTCTGTGTCAACTGTTTTTAGGGACAGTTACAAAAAAAGTATTTTAGATTTTCCAAAAGAAAAAGAAGAAAATAAATTTTGGGGATAACTCATCAAAATTAGGCTTATGTACACACTCTGATATATAATATATATAACACCTCATGTAATGAAGTAATAGTGTATGGGATTTAATATAATAGAATGTGTCGTTCTCTAAAAACATTGTCCTAAATAGCAGCGGTTTTGAAAACTACATCATTGTATTTATTATTTTCAAATTATTGTATACATCAATTAAGCAAATCACTGTGGAACAATTAAGTAAAAACAAAAACGCCAATAAATGAATGCAGTTCCTGAGTTCCCTCTATTATAGCTTTGATATTAAGTCATTGTGTTGCAGATACTGAGCTTAAAATTTTGTGGGGTTGTACTAATTGGTTTCCCATTATTAATTAATTAAGACTGACTTTTGTAATCTCACCAACTGCATTCAGAACTGGTTTCTTGGTAAATGTAGGACTATGAGGGCATAAAAATATACGGTATTGGTGCGTTGAGGAGAGATGAAACATACACAATATGAAATACAGTTCTCTTCACCAGAGGTAAATAGTGAAAGTGACAAGATGAGGGTTTTTTTACACAAAGACTTCACTAACACAGTTAATTACCATTAGCTTTCAAACGTGAATTAGGCACAGGATATGATTGGGAATTGTAGAAACATCACAATGATATGAAAACAAAGGAAAGGATATGTTGAAAAGAGTGTTAAAGTTCCACATTAGGCATATAATACGGTACCCACGCCTTTGACACAGCATTCTGAGTTGCATGGCCAATTATTTTGGATTGCTCTCCAAAAATAGATTAATTTCAGTTATTACCCAAAGAGCATTGCAGAAAACTGTTAATCATTTATCAATAAAATTTGCGATGTTAACGTACAGTTGTTCAGAATTAAAGAGTTGAAAATAATGTAGAGATATAAGCTAAAAAAACAAGTTCATTTTTATATAAATAAACATGTCATACCAAACTCAGTCGAAACGGGCGTACGGACATATATAATTTGAATTAAATGCCTTATATATTTACTTGAATGCGTTGTTAGATGCCAAGAGGTCCTCTTTGCGCAGTCTGGCAACAGGGGGTGTAGACTAGACACGCTTCATGACCAATGAACATTCTGTTACTTGTAATTGCAAAGTAGGAAAGTCAGACATTTCTCTTTATTACGCACACGAGGATTTCAAGAGACCAATGGTATGTTTTCATCACTTTCAGAGACTATAGTTGTAATCAAATGGACCACACTTCAGGTAGCACGTTTAGTGAAACTGCAAAGTTTGTTAACCGTGTGGACATATACATTAGGGCTTTCATAATGAATTTCAAGAAGGTAGCCAACATTAAATTCTGTGTCAAAGTCAATAAATTAGCAACGGAAATCCTGCAAATACTTCAGCAGGTATATAGCAATAATGCAACGAACAGCGCAAATTATTTTGACTGTCACAATAATAGAATGTCAATGAAAATCAGAAATCAAGTAACCTTCCATAACACAATTCATGAAACTGTGAACAAAATGCAATAATATGCTCGTGAGGGTCTTGGCATCATTATTATACCCAGGCCGCTGAAACTTTGCTCTTGTCGGCTACCTTTTCGGTTGGCAATCATAGATTTAACAAATGAGGAATGTTACCCGTTGCACCTTCTGAACGGTCTGCCAATCGTGACGTAGCAGCTGCTGCGTTGCCGGTTTTTCTTACTGTGTGTACAGCCGATTTCTATCTGGTGTTTGAATTTAATTCTTGTGAATAATTGAAATTGTTCATTTGTAGCAGTTAGAAAGAGTCCCATTGAGGTCGTTTGCGGAGTCACTCGCGGAGTGATACCTAATCCTTTACGTCGAGGTAAAATGTTGTTAGACATGGCACATACCGTAATGGTTCCAAACATTTTCCAAACGTCTACACGGTAGATCTCTCACTGTCGAAAGCTTATTCTTTATTATGCTTACATTACTCTGCAGCAATTAAATTGCGGTTACAAATCATTTTGGAGCGAAGCAAATCATTATTATATACGCTTGACATAGGTTTAAGAGGCGACATTGAAAACTCTACAATACCAGCTGTTAAACAATGGTGGATGTTGCAACGTCGCAACCGCAGTATCGACAACATTACATGAACTGCTTCTAACTATTAAATGCAAAGTTTCAGCGGCCCGGGTATAGGAATACGATATTGTTGAAATCGCCAACGTGGAAATTAGAATTCAGCAGATGTTCACATTATTTGAACATTCCTATCCTATTCGACTCATGTCAACTCGAAGTCTGTCCGAATGTCCATCAGCACTAGCCAGATTCGGCCTTTCTGCGATGAAGCCTAACAAGTTTAAGAACACCACTTTCAGGCAGTACTCTTTGAGTGACAAACTCTGGATGTATATATACACAAGGACTAGTTATGCACATTATAAAATAGTAACGCCGGTTTAAATTTCAGTTTAAACTTATTAAAATTATTTGCAGAGTCCGCTGTCAAATATTAATTTCATTTTAAACTTCCGGTGTCTGCTAGAGAAATTTCTTCTGGAGGTCACATGCTTCCTACCCCTTGGTTCTTGACAGCGACTCCAGCCTAGTTAAGGGGAGATGACAGCCGCTTGCCTTCTGGGACGGTTGGTTTAACAACGTGCTCAGTGGAAACTTCCACTTGACTTCGTATGGATGTAAAGTAACCTGCTTGAATGTTTAAAATTCTAATTTGTTTCGAAATGTTTTCTCACTTACGTTTAAGAGCATTAATTATTTAATTTTGAGAAATGTCTTTTGTAACATTTGTCTTACGTATTATGTATTAATTATTTTAGATTTGGATGGGGGACAATTTTATTTTGAGGCATTTGTTGTGTAGTGGCTGTCCTTTATGAGAGCAGTATTTCATTTCTTCTTTATTTAGTACTTCATGGTATTTATTTAAGTTCGTGCGTGTCACCGCCAGTTGATTTAAGGTTTAACTATTGTTCGGGCAGTACGCTTTAGCGTTTTCAGGAATATTAATAAATCTGATTACATGCTCTCGCTTGTTTGGCGTAATTTTTAAAATGCATCCTCTAATTATCTTACATGCATTAAGCAAGGCTTTTAGGATTATAGGATGCCTCCAAGTGTTGCCGTCGAGTGACACACAACACAATCTGATTTCAGTAGCTAGGGAAGACGTGTAGCTGAAAGGGGAGTGCCACATCCTTTGGAAGCTGATTTATTAAGTCATGTTTTACAGTATTAACACTGGTAAAAGTTAATTCGGTACAAATGCGCAATGCATTAAAATATTAAACTTTTGGATTGCAGAAGAGAATTAATGTATAATTCAAAGAATATGAGGATAAAATTAATTGTTAATTGTATATCTTTTTATTCCAGCATTATTTCGATATAAGCTATAAGTCATATTATTTGTATATAAACATATAGCAGCGCCTAGCCTGAGAGTATGGAAATACAAGGTAGAAAAGAAATACATTGGTATTATTCCTAATGGAATATTACCGATCACAATTCAGTTAAAATTATGGTATTCATGAACTTATATACAAAGTTCAGAGGTAAAACTTTATAACTTTTTACGGCTTATTGATTTTATTTTCTTTTGTAATGGTGTATGGCTGTTTGTTTTGAAATTCGTCTAAATTGTGCACATTGATACCCAGAGAACAGTAAATTGTTTTAATCTAACTCCAGGATGCTGTTTACTTTGGACAAGCAAGTTTGAATCATGTAAATCCAAGGGTTACTCTACATTTAGTTAACAAGGTTCTATGGAATAATACTACTTAATTTCCCACATTAACACGGTTTTATGACGTATGTAAACAAAAGCTCCATTTGACGATTCACTGTATCCTACATGTTTTTGTTAATACCCACTATAGAAACATAGTTTATCACATTTAATTTGTTCAACATCTTGTATAAATGAGATTTCGATAGAGATGGGATTTCATGGGTTGTTTTCCTTTCATTTTTTGAGGAATAAATATAAAATTTCTTTCATTCAGTTTGAACCTATTAATATATTACATGTGTTATACTACATGACTGTGTTGTAAATGCAATGCCTACACGACGTATACCAACGCATAATTTCTTCTTTTTAACTGATCTTTTTTTCATTTCTTTCTTCCCCCTCCCCATAAACAGTTTTACTATTTGACCCCGTAATGCACGTTTCTTTTATATAATAGATTTGTATTCTTTTTCAGGGTTTTAAGCTCATGCGGTTTAAATCCTCGCACATTTAATGACATTACAAATTCTAAATCCTTTAAATATCGAATGCTGCATTTGTAAGCAAAGACCAACGATTTCTTTTAGAAAAAATAATTTATGCTCCAGCTTCTGCAATACTGTACTCAAAATATGCATTAAAATCAATTTAAAATAATCTCGACCTGTATCTCTCTCTTATTGCACAATTTTCCATTCGTTTGTTAATTCTTTATAATGGCACATTCCTCTAGAATCTTAATGGGGCTGTCATCAAGAATAAATCTTGTCCTTTAAAAAGCTAAAATTTCCGTAAAGAAAATTAACTGTTCCACTGGCAGAATTCTGATTACAGAAACATTTTCCTCAAAAGAAAAGGAATACGTTATATAATGCAATTACTACACTAATTTACAAAATATTTCGTTGATCAAAGAGAAACAGCTTATTGGCTTATGGCTGTCAAGAGTTTTAGCCTAAATTCACATATTCCTAATATTAAGTTTTATTAAGTTATTTATTCTTTTACAAATGATGCTAAAATTGCAACAAAATAATAATTTTTTTTATTTTTACTTCTTATATGCAGCAAATAAGCTGAATTTTCTCTTATCACAAACATATAAACAACATTTTAAAATTAAACTTGCTTATATATGATAAAACACTTCAATGGCTGGTAGGAGAGACATGGCGTCACTTCCAACAACACTGAAACTATTTTTAACTTCTCATGTAGTTCTGGTTTTCTTTGGTCTTGCAGTTTGTTCCTCACACCACACACAAAAATGTCGAAAAGTTTCACACCTCCCATCACTCGTCTCTCATTCCACCATATTCTTTACACATAAAACGTCCGTTAATGAAGTGGAAAAGAGAAAATGCACCAAGCATTATTTGAAATCATGACACTTTAGTTCATACCAGATGCTAGTTAGCAGGTTTTCTTCATATGTAATTGAGAACTTGTTAGAGGAAATTACTTCAATCAATCACATTTAAAAATGTATTTTTCGTTCTGACGGGTACCTGGTAACACGAAGAACATACACACCAACTGTTTACACCCTTACTTTAAAAATATTCTCCACAGTTTTCCTTGCACGTCTTTCTCTGACACTACAGTACTTCCACGTGAGCCGGCCAGTGCATAACCTCACTCTTGCACCATTACTCCGAGCTTAATTACAGGCACATCTGCAAATATTCACAAAGTGCTTTAGTGACAAGTGTGCGGATAGGACAGACGGAAAAGGGATGGAAGGATCGATGGATGGATGGAAGGATGTAAATTTACGCATAAAAATTTCACTTAAATAAATTTTAATTCTAAAATGATTCACTTGTTGCAGAACTCACTCAGTAACATTTACCAAATACACATTTAAGTCAAGGAACGTTTATCAAATAAACTTATTTTATGGTTTGTACTTAACGACATTAAAATTGCTAATGTGTCATGCTATGGCCACAGATACAAAAGCATCCAATTCTACCAGAACTGAGTAAACTGTTTACAATATACGCTGAGAGGGGGAAGAAAATGAACATCTAAAATATTATGAATACTTTCAATTCCCTTAGAAAATTATTTATTTATTTTTGAACACTGTTTAACGCGCGTTCTTACTACTGAGGCATCACAGGTGGTGGATATTGATGATACACAAGATGGCATGATAAAATGGGAAAGACTTTTTTTTTAAGAAAGGAACCGTTTCAGGTCTAAGTTTAGGGTACCTCCTCGGCATTTGCCATTTATGAGGGCTGAGGAAAACCTGGAAAAAACCACGATCCTTGTGGGAATCGAACCCGACATCTCCCGGGCCTTAACGACCTCTGCCACTCGTGGCGGTGTAAATATCTTCGTGTTTTGCACAACTAGAGGGAATTTCATTTGAGTCTGTGCAAAAGGCCTGCGATTATTATCTCTGCGGTAAATTAAAAAAGTGCTGTGCACAAGACAAACCCGCACATCATACAAGAAATCAAAGATAATATTCATTAGGAAATTGTCCAGATTTCTCAAAATGCACTACAGCAAGTTATGAATTATTTCCTAAAGAGATGCCAAAAATTTGTAGAAAATGAAGGCGGGCAGTTTCAACACCTCATTTGATAATTTGGTACTTATATTGGTTTGTGTATTGCATGCCTGGTTTGTTTTATTGCTTTACAATCCCGCTATCATCGAGGCCCGGACCGTCACGGGTGGCCGAGGTCGTTGAGGTACAGGCTCGTGAGTGGGAGGTCTGGGGTTCGAATCCCAGGACCGTCCTCCCTGGCTGAGGTTTTTCCCATGTTTTCCTCAAGCCTCATAAATGGCTATTGCTGGGGAGGTATCCTAAATTTAGTCCTGGAACATTTCCTTCTTTAAAATAATCCTTTCATTATTTCAATTCATTTATCATCAGTGTCCATCGCCTATAGTGCCTCAGTAGTTAAAACGGGCGTTAAACATTATTAAAAATTGTTGGTTTATTTTATTGTTTTACACTCCCGCTACCCGACTAGGCATCTAACCTGCTAACGTGCTGCGCGCCCAAACACCCCGGGGGAAAACAACATAAATCGTACGGTATAAAGGTGTTAATTACATATAGAAATTGTTGTTTCACACTCGCCGTGTATAGGACATTAGTTGGAAAAGAAGAACCAGGCTTGAAACATTTGGGTCACGATCGCGATTTGAGTAATAGATTTTCGGCCTGGGAGTTCATCTTGATTTTTTTTTTTTTTTGATTCGTTTTATTTATGGACACTCTTTAACATCCCAGGTCATCAACGTCCCATTGAAATCAAATGGCCGACAAATTTTGCTCAGAGGTCTCTTCTTTCAGGCTTGAGGTTCTTTATCGTGCCGTAAATGTACGACACGGGACCCACGGCTTTACTTCCCTTCCGAAGGAAGCAATGCTTAAGGATTTTTACGCCCAAAAATCATCGATCCTGGCCGGGTTTGAACTCGCGACCTTGGGTTTAGAAGGCAACTATAGTTACCACTACACCACCAGGACTGACAATTCATCTTGATGAAGCATAAAAATAATGCTGATACATTTTTGTCGTAATAAAAAAGGGGGGGGGAGAAAGCAATCAGCATAAATTTTAGCTTATCTCGTATTTTTTGCGTTATAGTTTTTGAACATGTAATAAAGTTCAATATATTGTCATCACACATATAATTTCTAACGAATATCATTTCGTGTACTGTTCTTCCCTTGCATATTCACTGTTTGTTTGTGTTTCGCCGACATTTAAACCAAACGACAATCTATTCCCTCACATACAGCCCTACTGATGCGAGAGAAGTGAATACTATTTTGAACAAAAAAGAAAATGTGCATGAGAATGCGCTTATGCGTACTGTATTTAAATAGACTGTTAAATAATGTATAAATCGCGAATATTCAAAATCGAGAATAACGAAGAGCTTATAGCAGGATCTATATGCCCATTTTCTCCAACTATTTGACAAAATTCATCTACAGTCTTAATCAGAGCTGAAATGTGGCATTATGAAACGCATAACAAATAACAGCTGATGATTCTCGAACATGTCATATATAATGGAAACATTGTTGTGCTTAAGGTACAGTAGCTAATCTTCCAGCACACTAACAAAGGTGCTGCCCACATACGTATACAACAGTGTTTGTAGCTTTTGAGCGCCTTCAGTTCTATACGCTGTGACCGTTTTTTATTTGGCTACATCTCATATTTCAGGTTTGCATAAGTTTTTTTTTTTTTTGACATCCTTGCTTTGTATTTCTTTTAACTCAAAGGACTGTTCTCTAATTGAGTGATTTGGGAAGCACCTGCAAGAGGATACACTAGTGCTTCCGGAACTTGTGACGGTCTTACTGCTTAAAAACTCCCAGAACGGAATCATTCTCAGCTGGTGTACAGACTGGTATTGCGAAGGTAGTAAGCAGTAAATATCCTTTAGTTCGATAAAGTTTCTTGAATATAAGTTGTGCAAGAACCTGTGTGTATCAAAATCCACTTCTTTCTTTCCTTCTTTCTTTCTTTCTTTCTTTCTTTCTTTCTTGCGTCCTTTCTCTCTCCCTTTGTCCCTCCCTTTCTCCTTCCCTCCCTCCCTCCCTCCCTCCCTTCCTTCCTTCCTCCTTTCTTTCCTTCCGCGCTTCCTCCCATTTTCTTTCCTCCCTTTCTTTCTTCTTTCCTCCCTTTCTTTCTTCCTTCCTTGCTTCTTTCTTCCCTCCTTCCTTACTTCCTTCTTTTCTTCCCTCCTTCCTCCCTTCTCTTTATTTTTTTCTGGTTCCCTCTTTTATTACTTTATTATTTTATTTTTTTTAATTTGTTTCTCTCAGTTTATCTTTCCTTCTGTTTCTCTTTTTCTTTCTTTTCTTATCTCACTTTCTTTTTCTTTCCTTCTTTTTTCCTTAGTTCTTTCCATTCGATCTTTCTTTGTTCCTTCATCCCTTTCTTTCTTTCTTTCTTTCTTTCTTTCTTTCTTTCTTCCTTTCTTTCTTTCTTTATTTTCCTTTCATTCTGCCTCTTTTTCTTTCCCTTTTCTTTCCTTTTTTTATTTATTCCTCTCTTCCGTCATTTCTTTCTTCATTTCTTCATTTCTTCCTTCCTTTCCTTCCTTTCATTCATTCGTTTTTCTTTTTCTCTTTCTTTCTTCTATTTATTTTTTCCTTTCTTTCTGTGTGAAGAGGAATATTATTAACGTGAACGTTTCAAAATTTATAAACAAATATTATCATGGGTACCATGAATGAGACTTATTTGTCACTGAACTCTGATGGTAGAAAGCAAGATTAAAAAAATATTAAGTTCGTTATCTTAAGATAGATAGACTATCAATGTCCCTTATGCCTTCATTTGCATGTAAGAATAACATCTATGAGTGAATTCTTAATGGGTGAACATTTCAGGATAACATTTCTTAGAATGATTCGTTTGTACTGTGCGAAATTCCCATATTCCTGGATGGACGAGAAGAAAAGTGGAGTTAGATGGTCGGATATATTAGTAAACTGTTAGGTATTGACGTTATAATTGGGTACTTGAGTAAACAATTTAAATACGCTTGTAGGGAAGCCACTATACTAATAAAGCATGTCCCATCTCTCAAACAGAAAACATAAGGCATAGCAAAAGAGGAGAAATAAATAATTGCAAGTAATTTCGGATTTCTCTAGTGCTATGAACATCGATCTTATCCCCTGAACGTTCAAATTCTGCAAAGCACTTTCACAAAACTCTCTTCATTATATCCTTGACTCAAAGAATGCTTAAGATAGAGTGGCGTGGGTTTTTATGATAGGGAAAGAGGGGCATTTCTTATCTGGCCTCTCACTACGTGAGTTGAAATGAAATTGCTTGTTTTGCCAGACTTCCGTGTTTTCCTTGGTATCAGAACATGTGCATGGCAACTCTTTCTCTCGTGTGATATATGCACTGTGATTGGAAGGGGTGATTAAGTCACTGCAAAACGCAATGTGCTTCCCAGTGAGTTGCATGATGAAATGGTTTGTTAAGGTTTCAAACAAGCGTTAAAGAACGTGAAATGCATTGTGACGTACGAAATATTTCGTCCGTACACAACAAATAGGCATTAATAATTATTGGTAAGATGTTGGCGAATTAATGTCATACTTAAAGATGTTAATAAACCTTTGAATACAAGGGTGTTAATGAACAAAAGCGAAATATTTTCACTCTGTAGACAAGTAATTTGAGAAAGGCACTAGGACACCGACGTAAAATATTGGAAATGAGGGTCTTTGAAGAAATTGTAATTATACGCTCAGAAATTGACAATAAAGCGCAAAAGGGTCAAACTTTATATTAGAATGATTTAATGCTTTCAATAAACTGATTTTCATAACTAATTAAAAGCAAAATTTACATTTTAAAGGCCTGATTGTATATGTATAATATTAGGAAAATTATTTAAGTAATAGTTGATCGACTTTTGAACAGAACACAGTAAATTATTCTGATTAATAAATTACAAATAAAATGGAGAATCTTATCTGCGCGCATGTAGTCTCAGTATTGCCTCTGGAGGTCGCTAGTACAGCAATTTCTGTACAACTTCCCATTTATCATCTTAAGTTTCTTGCCTTTAAAATACATACCACATACTGCAGTTTATTTGAATAACTTACAACCAGCGCGGTCCAATTTTTGCCAGATTTCCTTCCTCCCTGAGTAGGATTTCTACCAGTTTTTTCTCAGCTTTCATCAATGGCAAATGTGGGGAGGTACCTTAAACTTAGGCCTGGGACGTTTCCTTCACTCCTGCTCAAATTTTTCTCAGTTTAATATTTATAATTAGTGTTCACCGCCTGTGGTGCCTCAGTAGGGAAAACGGACGTTAAAAAGTAATAAACCTAAACCGGCACATTGGCCGAGATAGTTAAGGCATGGACCTGTGAACTTTTGAGGGCGTTTATTAATAAATGAGGTGCTTTTTTAACAAAAAGTATTGTTAAATGTACAGCATTTTGATATAATATTAAAAAGCTTAAACATTTGCAAAATTAAATTTTGAACCTAAATATCTCTGTTCAAATAACATTTACTTAAAATTACAAGAATAGAAATGTTGGTAAAATTACGTTTTAAAAAGAAAATAAGAATATAAATATTTATTTTTATAACTATGCCTAATTCACTATAAAATAATACTCTACCTTCACGTCACATATACATAGTCTGGGAAAGCACTAATGTGGCACTAATAATTCAAGTTTTCAGAGAGCCTACAAATACTTTCATTTAGCTATCAAATGAATAAATAAAAATAAATAAAAACACTAAAAATAGAAACAATACCACAATATAATTGAAAACCAAATCACATTAAATTAATATCTACAGCACACGATATAACTATCTAATTTAGTTAATGTTTCTAACTAACAAAATAAAAACATTCCTTAACACTTCACCGTAATAAGTAACTTGCATCAGATACCTACGTTTGCTATGCACGAAAAGATCGAGGTCACGAGGACGAACATGACTTTCAGTTCCATCTGGCGGCTGGCAGCTGATAAAGAATTGGAATTCGCTATGAGCCCCATATCTTCCATTTCTGGTTCTGAAACACAAATTATTGTTCAGTTAAAATGCATTTACACGACTTCCGTGAACTTCAATAGTAATATATGTAATGTATTAAACCTATAGGTAGGGAGAAGGGGGGGGGTTGCTGTTACTATATACACTTATTTATTCCAATTGCAACAAATGTTCATTTTGTAAATTGCAGTAACTTTATATAAGGTATTACTAAAAATCTAAATATTTAAAATGTTTTAATTAATTAAATTAGTTAAATTTCTGCTATTGTTATTAAACATATTCCTCAAAAAAAGCAATCCATTTTTAATTTACTTACTGTGCTTAAATTTAAAATTCCCAAATTTACAACCATTTTACCACAGGGTAACTTTTCATTATGATTTTTAGTAAAAAAAAAAAAACTTTTAAGAAAAACTTATTGGAAAGTCACCCAAAATATGGCTTTTACATCCAAATAGGTAGTAAGCAAATACTTTTAAAAATAATTTAAATATAAAATATGGAGTTATTACATTAAAGATTCATGTTATATACTAATTTCTTAACATATAAACCAAATATATTCATTTTACAGCAATAGAAACAAAATAGATGGCACAGGAAGACGACTAATGCCATCTATCTGCACAAAAAGAACGAATGGAATATCAAGTGTTTGCTAACGTTATGCAATCCGATGTGAATCTGTTTTTCATATAATATATCTAGTAAAGGTCCTAGAATTCTGTTATATCTTTTGGTAATGGTATTTTTTTCATTAAGAATTAGCGTTATTTTTAACCTACTTCCTCGGATTCAAAGGATGCCAGTGTACAGAGTGCCAAAGAATGAATGCTGGAGTTTCACGAGATTACGATGAATTATGAATTACATGTAATGGATTGAAATTGCTGTTAATTAATTCGTTAAATGAAACAGATTCTCAATAACATTCGTAAGGTTCAATATGCCCGCCATTAATAACTCGATGAATGTCAAAACGAAATTAAATTTTAATTTACAATCTGACAAAGACGTCTGGAGCAACGCTTGCAAATTTTTTTTTTTTTTTTTTTTTTTTTTTTGCCTCTTTGCTTGAGATTCTCAATTCTTCCATTATAAACCTCATTCTTGACATAACCCATAAAAAGAATTCTAAGGAGTAAGATTGGGCCTTCTTTGCGGGCCATGGGATATGTAGATTCTGTTAACTCTTCTCGCACACGATTTACGAAGTGTAAACTCTTGATCTTGTTGAAAAATAACCTGGGATTCAGTGTCGTCCTTTTCATTTGTTCGATTTGAGAAAAAGAATGAATCAAACTTTTTGTTGTGTATTAGGGCGTGCTAAACGTTGAACTTTGGATAGTACCGAATGTGTTCGTATGTCACACGTAAATTTTTCGAGCTTCAAATTTGATGGCCTCATCTGAGAAGAGAATATTTTCTAGAAATTCTGATTCATCAAGTTTTTTGTGTTAACAGCAAATTCCACTGTACACATCTTGTGCTTTAGTTTGTTTGCATGCAAGAACTGAATTTTATAGGGATGTAACTTCAATCCCTTCTACAGGACATAAACACAATTAACTTAGGAATACCTAACTGTAGCAACAGTCTTTCGAAGATCGAAAACAGGGCCATCGGGTTCTTTCAACATTTTCTTTTGATATTATAGGCCTATATGTTGTCTTTCCGGTTTGTACCATCGACAGATATTGTCTTTATGTCCTTGTTGTGTTGTCGTCTGAGTGAACATTATACCTGAATCATTGATTTGTGTTCTGCCAGTCATAAGACACACGCAGCCTTTTCTTCTTCGTTAATTTTTAAACAACATATAGACAATTTCCATCTTTACTGTTGGCATATAACAAGAAAATAATGAACTTAACAAGGACTTCATTACGACAATGATACTTTTGACAAAATCAAAGCAATTTTAGTTCATCCCATTTAATGCGTTAAAGGTTTTTAGTGGCTATTTCACTTGTGTCACGTCATCTTAAAATCGACCAATGAAACGAAACAAACTTTTGAAGACCAGTCACCGCCGGATATAGCGGTGAAATTATCAAAAAACAAAATGATCAAATAGGCTTTATCACGGGACGTGCATTTGTCTTATGGCCAGTATAGCCAACTCTATATCTCCACTATACCTGTATAATTCCTGAGCACATATCACTGACCACTTTTCTGTGTTTTCAGTAATTGTAAATTGTAATAACTCAAGCAATTGTTTTTGCTTATTCAACCAGTCTGATATCATTTTATGAATTATGTAACAATATCTGCCTAAGCAACCATAAATCTTAATAAACATATTGTTCAGAATGGTAAAATGTTTTCTCTGTTTTGTTTTTCTCAGTTGGTATTAGTAAATCTACAGGTAGTGACTGTAATAGTCGACTTTCGTCTATTTCATTCTTACGGTTTCTGAAGAGGTAGGTAATCATAAGTTTAACATTTTATAAAATTATTTATAATCCGTACGCGAATTTCAAATATATATATTACTTTTAATCTTATTCTATTTATGAAATAGTCCCAAACCCGTATATCGCTTATTTTTATTGGCACTACTGACAATCGGCACTCGTTTGTTGGAAGATGGATTGAAAGAGTTAAGTATGCATAATACAAATACACAATGATTACAATTTTGTAAGCTAAATTTACGGGAATTATATTTAAATTCTTATTTTGTTCGTGAAGTGAATTTATCGGCAATCTCAGATCGTATTGTGATATTACTTGTGATAATAGTGTTAGTTTTAAATGTTGTAATGTGTTTATAGATATTGTTCCTGGTTTTCATTCATTTATTGAAAATGAAAAAAATTGGCATGCATATTTGGATATCTCTAAGGATTATTTCTAATTTTTTAAAATCTCTAGATTCATACCCTTTTTAAAAAAAAATCAAAGTGTTATTATTTTCCTAATTAAAATGTATTTTTTCCTACAAAACCATTCAAATTTTATTTTTGTATTCTATACAAATATATACGAAACTTAGCTAAATAAATCTTTCCTCTATTTAAATTCAGAATTTTTGTTAAATTTTAACATTTTGGAACTGTGAAATTGTATTTTATGTAACTATATATAATCATGTAGCTCAAACTATCCATAAATATTTACATACAGCTTATTTATTTTATCTTAAAAACAAGGATTATATTACAGAAACCCCATTTAAAATAGAATTTTCCAAGTGAATAACTGGTGCCTTCATCATCATTCCTAGCCTTCTTTTGGCCTTCATTTCTTGCCTGCCTTCAAAACAAAGATAGCATTTTCATCTGCAACATTTATCTTATCAATTTCGTTGAATATCTTAATATATGAATGCACCAAGTTTGAGTGCCATATTAAAAATACTTTGTAGACTATCATAGAGTCTTACGTTGCAATGTTCACAACTGTAGAAAAGCAGAAGCTAATTTTAGGACAGCGTTTCCATATTAAACAGTTCGACGACTTATTGTGGTTTTGAGTTTTTACCCCAAGGTATTTTTTAAGGGTTCTGGATTTGAAAGTGCCTGATATATGCGCTTTCTTGTATTCAGCACTGGTTCTGGTAAACTATGGTGATGTTTATACCTTTTTGGAAAAAATAAATTATTAACATTTGTAAATAAATTGTCTTCAAGCCGGACATTAATATAACTTGCAAACTATTTACCTTGCCAACTCAAATCATAAATTGACTGTACCCTTTGGTGATGACCGAATCTTTTTGACTTACGAGTAACGAATCCACTTCTCCTTTCCCTTACGAGATATAACTAGAAAGTTCTCAGTATCACCTGAGTGTCATGTTCTAATCATAATAACCGATGTCGCCAAGTAGAAAAACATAGTAATAATATGCGGTTATATTTTTGACAAGTATAGGAAAGGTTATGCACTCACTGTTTTCAATGTACTATACAAAATTTAAAGTTGTGAGAAGCTACTCATTTTTCAAGTAAATTTTGCATTATAAATGCAGTTCGTCTTCCTTCCTTCCTTCCTTCCTTCCTTCCTTCATCCATGCTATATTCACCTCCATGTGTCTTTTCTCCCGAATAGTTCACACTTCTACCAGTAATGGCGTCATATCCTCACCTAGGTCTTACTATGAGCACGCCCCTTGCTTCAGAGCGAGCAGGTTCGGCCAGTAACACTAAATGTGTAGACCTGTTGCTCCTTCACCCGCTGGCCAAGGCGTTGCGTAAGTTATGCCGTATTTATTGTAATTTTCCTTAATTTAATTCTGCGGTTATCTTTTATTATGCTTTGCAGAATTTTAAGGCTGTGATGTGTAACGCTAGGCAAACACTGGGTGATATTGTTTATACGTGCTTAGCCGTTAAATTTCTTGTAAATAATATGCAAACCCTTTAATGTTTTTGCGTCACTTTGCTTAATGGAGAGGAATAGTGAGTAATTGGAAGGGGGCATAGGGGTAAGGGTCCTATGTAGATTTCTATATATGCATATATGTATGTATGGTACAAAGGTAATCATAGCAAATGTTACCGTTCCTGGGTGTAATATATTTCGTTTGTTAAACAGACGGTATTAACATGTACTGTCGTACAGCTATAATTATTTGTGTTCTTGTACACCTGTCACTATAAAAGCCCATGACTACTACTAATATGCTTAGCCGTTATATATACTAATTTTAAATGCTATGCACTGGGTGGTATTAATATTTACGTCACTTTGTGTTGATGTGAATAGCCTTTGAACTTTTTCTATTTGTAAATGAAGGCAAGCACTTGTTAAAATTAAATTTCTCTGTCGTTTATTAAAGTCTTGTGTCTTTGGAATTTTCAGGCAAGTACAGTTGTAGCACAAATTCTTTAGTTAATGTATTTTTAGTGAAGTGTCTGGCCACATAAATGTAGTAATTTGGATTTAATGTGAGTTGGAAAGAGCTCCTATGAATTGTAAACCGTAAAGGTAACTCTGAATGTACTTTTGTATACATTTTGTATGTTTATTATCTCTTTTTTAACAATAAATGTAAATGTAAATCGAAACCTAGGGTACCCTCCTTAGCTCATTCTTAATTTAAATGATTGTGCAGTCATCAGTGGGAGGGTGCCATATTATTCCAAAGAAGAAAATGTATACAAGAACACCATTAAATAATTTCTACCCCTAAACGAATTTTACGACGATTATTTCATAAATAATGCTCCTTTTTTACTTATTCTTTTATTTTTGGACAATATCTTTTACAGTCCTGTCTCCCAGCTTCTCAAAGATTGACTCAAAACATTTGGAAAGCTGTGTTGTTCCATTCAAAGCAGCACTTCTGTTCATCAGGCGAATGGCTCGAGTAACGATTGCAGAACACTTCTAGATTAGGAAAACGACCTCCATGCATTTTTTTACAACTTAAGGAATAAATGAAAGTCTGGTGGACTCATATCTGAACTGTATGGTGGATGAGGTACCGAACATTTACAATTCATATTCCAGCAACTTACTGATGTCACATCATTAGCAGCAGGCTAGCGTTGTCATGCAGGATTACTGGTCCAGCCTGGAGTAAATGAGGTAGTTATTGTGCATTTTTACATGAAGTTACAATAATACACTGCTGAGACTCTAGTTTCACATGGGACTCTTTCTGTCATAATGATAGCAAGATTGAAAATTTAATCGTTTATTTTGTGTAAAAATGATTTAATCAGTATAGAACCAGATGAATTTAAGTAGAGCTCATACATTTTTATAAAGAATTGGGAAATTTTATTGTTCGCCTGTTTATTAGAAACAGGTTTCTTGGTTATTTTGGAAATCTGACCTGCCCGTTCTTAGGTGATCAAAGGCAATGATCTTCATTTGCTTAACCTTAGAGCTCGTGGAATATGTTTGGTCCTGTGGAAGATGAACCTCTCGTTGGACAGCGATTGCAACTCCCGGCTCACTAATTCACGTTTCATCAATAGCGACAATTCGACACTTGAAGTTTGATCTTTAACGTGAATATTTTTTTCAGAAATTTTGCAATGTATGCAACCCCGAGGACGATCTTCTTGAATAACATCTGCCACAAGTTTCACATTACGTTCATATTTTGATGTCTTCGTATTTTCCTGATATTGGGTCATCGTATATGCTGACACGACCAACACGAAACTGTACTACAGTCCACTCAAACTTCACTCAAAATACTGTGAACTTCTGTGAGCTTTTACTACGTAAAGTTTCCACCTTAGTGTGGGACGTTTGGTCTTCAACAGCCACCGTACTCGATATACCTGCAAGTTCCAATTCTAGCTCTTGTTATCTACAAATACAGTAAGCCATGGACAAAATAAACACATGTACTTCTTTGTGAGGACTTTAACTGATGAAATTTTCACTAATGTCTCTATATTCAACACGCAGCACTGCCAAATGCATTATTTATAAACTAACCTTCGCATTTCAATATATAAACTTACTTCGCTTACTTGGATCATCTACTAATAAGTGTTTTAGAAACTACTTCTTAGATGCTTTAATTCAAGAGGTGGAGTCTGCAGTCACATTTATTTACCTCCATGGTGTCTTGAAGTTCATTTCGGTCTTAGCTCTCCTGTTATAACCCTTTGGCAAAGAGAAGAGTTAATTTATTCAGCATATCATTTGTGTGTTTATTCCTTTTGAGCTTCTGGAAGCAAAGTTAAGCTTGGATTACCATGGAGACGACAGTGGGGAATAGAACACAATAACAGACCCTTACCTGCTCCTCTCGTGTAAAACTGAAACAAATCCGACACTTCATTCCAGCCGTATCGGTTCTTAGCCTGCACGATCGCTTCGAAAACGGACCCATGGTCCAGGTTTCGGATGTTGTAAGACATTACATGTGTGAAGGTCTCGTCATTTGGGGGCTGCAGGATGACGTCATGCCACTTTCCAGGGTGCTGGTATGTCTCGTTGATCTACAGGTAGGAATACACCAGTGTTAACAACGGTATTTCATTCACTGCCACTTTTCAGAAGAGGCAAGAGTAGGTTATGCCCCTAAATTTTGATCTGTAACGTACATTTTATGTATCTATTACATTACAAAAAGAATAAACAGACATTACTAAAACATACAACATTATTGCCATAGTGACAGCTGTAGAAATACTATAGATAAATTGTAACAGAGAGAAAATAGATAAAATATACTTAAATAAATAAAAAAGCAAACCGAAAAAACTAGTAAATGCTAACAACGAAAGCTGCAATAAAAAGAAGCAAATGTAATGCGGAGTTTAACAGTACAGATAAAAAAAGGCAAGTAAATGTACAAAAAGGGAAAGAGAAGGGTAAGAACGAATGAAAATAAAGTAAACAAAAAAGATGGATGCATTTAAATAAATACAGATACATAAACTAAATATAAAGAGGAACAAAGGAGAGATATGAGAAATAAAAAGAGAGAGAGAAAAAAAAGAAAGCAAAAGATTAACGAACACAAAGGTAAAATAGAGAAAAATGCAAAGTGAAGGAAAAAGAGGATAATCAAGCAGAATTTGAGATGATAAAGCGAGGAACAATAATAAAAATAACAAAAAAAAATCAGGAGAAGAAATTAATAAATGAAGACAAAATAAAGTGTAAAGAAAAAGCATACATATGTATTAAAGATAAATAACGCGCGATAAAAAGAGAGAAGAATGTAAAACAAAGACAATGCATCACATCTACAGATTAAAAGGAAACATTTTTTTTTAAAATATTGTTTTAACACCTGTTTTTACTACCGAGACATCACAGTCGGTGAACACTGATGATACATGGGATGAAACGATAAATTGGGAAAGGATAACTTTTTAAGGAAGGAAACGTTCCAGGCCCATGTTCAGGGTACCTCCCCGGCATTTGCCATTTATGAGGACTGAGAAAAACCTGGAAAAAAAACTCAGTCAGGGAGGACAGTCCTGGCAGGGTCCGAATCCCAGTCCGTACCTTAACGACCTCGGCCACCCGTGGTGTAAAAAAAAAAAAAAAAAAAAAAAAAAAGTAGACTCATGGAAGCCTCGTCTATAGGATCTTTCATGATTTTGTCTCCCGTTTTACGTCAGCTGGCTGGTCGGCAGTTAGAGCAGTAGTTCTAGGCAAAGCGGATGTAATTTCCGGGCAACTTAATCAAGTTCTGGCAATTACAATGAAATTTAGCATATAACTTATGACAGAAGAGGTTGGAAATGTTGTTCTGCTACATCCACACTTTTATGTCATATTTTTAGAAAGCATTAGTTCTTGTTTGGAAACTGAGTGAATTTTAAACATGAAAGCATACAGGGTCACTGTTGTCCACAAAACAGACAGGTAATCCTGATATTCGGGTAAATTTCTTGACTGAACATTATGGCATGTTAAAGAATAATTTCAACGCTTGATATTCTTTACTGATGAAGCATGGTTTCATTTACGTGGTCAGGTTTCCATGCATTGGAGTACAGAAAACCCCGATTTTATATACAAAAACCCCTTTGAATGACGAGTAAATTTATGTATGGTGCGCAGTAAATTCGTGCATAGTAATAGAGTTTATTTTTGTGTGAATTTCATAAATGGAGAAAGATATAGGAATATGATATACCAACTCGCACCATGTTATGATGTTGAAGGTCGATATGTCGAGCAAAAATTGATGCATTAAGATTACAATTTTCGAAAAAAATATGCCAGAAATGTGTGGATATGCTACGACAATGTTTCCAGCATCTTCTGCCATAGGACACTGCTTATTTTCATTGTAATAACTTTAACCACTTGCGCAGATATTAAATCAGCTTCGCCGGGAGTCACCGCTCTGACGGCCGAACTGCCAGCTGTCATGAATCGAGCGACAAAAGCAAGAAAGACCCGGTACCTTCGATTTGTAAAGTTTCAAACTGATGAAAACAACTTTCCAATTTGAGATGATTTATCAAACATACTCACAAGGAAGTGTTACGATACATTGTCGCGCAAATTATATTTATGTATAGAACTTTAATAGAGAAACACAATATACAGAGCTTTCACGTGCTTTCAATAGAACTGTAAAACAAAATATTGTAAATGCAAGCAGAATAGCAATCAATGCTTTCCATCTTTTAAACCGGCATGTTCCTGTCACACATTGGCCAATTCATTCAAAAGCAATGCGCTTCTTGCTTACCATCAATTTCCGGTACAGCAAACGGACCTCTTCAAGTGGAGGGTAGCTCTCCACCACCCAAGTCAAATTGTAGCTGTCCCATGATCGGCTGAAGGGAGGGCTTCGAAACTCAGCTGGGCCTGGTCGACCTGTGAAATGAAACAATTAATTGTAACACTTTGGCAATGCCGCTATTTAACATTTGTGACAGGTCCTCACACCCACGCATGCTCAAGAGAGAATGCATTTAGGTAATTTAAATGGTAATAATTATTAAATATTATATAGCCTGTAGTAACAAGCAGGAACATTTCTTTTAGTATTCAGGACGTATGCCCTCTTTTGCTGATAATGGCTAGAGTAAAGGATCTCTCTATTGTGACAAAGCTAAGTGCCTGCAGGTGTCCGAGCAATAGGTCCTTTGCATCTTTAGTTGCTGGAGATGCTCTGAAATTCATTAAAGTTAGAGGGGGAACAGGTGCTGGGGATGAAGTCATTACATCGAATGATCATGAGCTCGTCAATGAGGAGTCAAAGAGCTGATAGATTTAAAGTGAGCGCGTTTGGAAGCACGAGAGCTTTCAAGTATTTTAAAGGCTTAGACGCCATGGGCACCATGGGCGCTAGTATGTGGACCTCGTGAGTTCTTACAACCACGTGGGGGCATTTTGAATTTAGTATATAAGGATAAACAGCTTTGCAAAAGCACGTTTTTGATTACCAACATCGCGTTACTAGTGACAGTAGATGCTTCACAGATCACAGTTCCAGAAAGTAAAGGGCAGTCTCCGGAAGGCATCTCCGGTTTGTACAGTACAGTAATTACCAGGAGGTTGTTCCAGATAAAAGAGGAAAGTGAAAAACAAGATGCATGCTATGTAGTGTTAGGACGGTAGATGCAATTTCAAGCAGTTTTGAAGCTCGTGGTGTTAATGTCAAAGGGGTAACGAACCAGGTGACCAATAACAAAATTATAGTGTGAATAAACACTCCTAGGCGTTTAATGAAACAATGATATTATTGTCCAACAATGTATAGGTTGGTTACAAAACTTTTTGAAAGCCCTTTATGAAAATTTTAGATTAAAGGCCAAGCTGCAATTTCTCATATGAGCGAAAGAGGGCAATACCATATTTCATTTGAAAAATGCGCGCATCGAGAATCGGCGAACTACATTACACTGAATAAGAAGGTGAAGATAGGGATGATATGATGATGGAGCAATTGCAGAATGAATGACAGGAGAAACCGAGGAACCGGAGAAAACCTGAGTAAATGCCTCTTCGTTCGCCACAAATTCCACTTAAAGAGTCGCTGGAATCAAACCCGGGTCGCCTTAGTGAGAGGTGAACAGTCTAACAATGCTACACCATGGCGCCGCCTGTTCAGAGTTTAAACACAGACCATCAGAATGGACGGCTCGGGACGTTAACTTTTTGTGAGTTAAAAGTAGCGAATAAAAACCTACAGGAGTAAATGTTTTACCCTTGCAGCACCCCAGTGTCAAGTAGACACATGTAGGAAATGAAAAAAACCCGCATCTGTCATGTGCACACTTAAGGGAACACCACAAAGAGTTACATCCGAATTGCGTGTGACTCAACTCTGTAACGGGACTGTTGATTGTCAGCAGCAGAACTGCCATGAATTCATGAGAGTGCCAACTTCAGCACTGTAGATCGAAAAATGTGACAAACGCAAACGATTGAGAAAGACATGTCTAAAACACGATTTACGCAGGAAATCTCCCTTTGCACGTTTCTGAAAATGAAACTTTTCTGATACCAGCGGTTATTTATTGTAATCTGCCTTGAAAGAGGTAGCATCCAGTTGGATTAGAGAGATTTGTGAAGCAGGTATAGCGATTAATGTGTGAAAAGAGGCATTCAAGGGCTTTAAATAGCTGAACGATTTTATATTCTACTTATTTCATAATAATGTGGCTAATGCATTGTTTAGAATGTTCGATTATTATTGAGGAAAATGCCTGTTAAGAGTTGATTGATTTATTTATATAAGGACGCTCTTTAACATCTCAAGTCATCAGCGTCCCATTGAATTCAGAATGTGAAACTGTCGATGTATTTTGCTCAGAGGCCTCTTCTTTCAGGCTTGAGGTTCTTTATCGTGCCGTAAATGTACGACACGGGACCCACGGCTTTACTTCCCTCCCAAAGGAAGTCATGCTTTGGATTTTTACGCGGGTTTAGGAGGCAAGTGTGGTTACTACTACACCACCAGGACCGACTCCGTTAAGGGTAATGACTGTTGAAGGCGGCTGATTGTCACAATTTTCGGAAGCAAGTATTGTGCTTTAATCTAATTAGTGGTTGAAAGTCCCCACACCTATGTATCAAAAGCTAGGAAAGGGATAAGTGTGAATAGACCACCAAACAAGCAGGACATCTGTGTATCACATCTTCCCCCCTCAGAAATATGTAACAAGGTATGTAGTAATTATTAACACAAACTCTTTGATTACGTTGGAATATAATAATCTGTGAAGTAGTGAAAAACAGGAGAGCTTTGATTGAAAATATGCTGTCTCACGAGCATAGACAGGCATGTGTCAAAGAATGAGGCATTATCAGGTAAAGGAATCAAGAAACTTAGTGGAATTAGATAGTTTAGGAATAGGAAACAAAAGTCCTGACAATATAAACATTTTTGAATCAAGTGTCAAGCACCGAATTGCAACTACCTTGTAGCAGGGTAGCCCTTTGTCGTGAAACATAACATTACTTTCACTGGGACGACATCTACAGGAGGATTCTTCTCTTTTATCTTTCGGATCTTTTCATCTTTGAGTAAGTGAAAATCGCCGTCATCTCTATTAGTTATGCCATACACAGTTTTACATATCTGGACTCTGCAATTAGTTAATTGCTGTCACGTTCTCAGGAATGTTTCCTACCAATTGGGTTAACTACGGTCAGACATTAGATAAGTGTCATTCTCTGTTTCTCAATCAACAAACTTCGAGTAAAACTAAAATTTGTCACCTTGTTACTTTCCAGGTTACATGTTTCATTATGCATCTGAAAATTAATCAATTGAAGAATATTACGCTTATTCATACTTATCATTATGATAGTAATATTAAAATGTATTTTGAAATGTCATCCTTTTGCTATTATCTTATGACAGTATCAGCCAGAATGAATTTTATTTCCCATTCCCTCTGCCTGCACCACTATAATGATTATTGTAGGGGGCCCTTTCTCCTAAGTCACGTGATTCCTGCGGCACGCAGACCTCGATAGGGATTCCAGATCACCTACAAGGAAATATGGCAACCTGCCTTCTGGAAGTTTTGTTTAACTACATGTTTAACTACATGCTCAGTGGAAGCCATCCGGCTTCGTATGGATGTCAGGTAACCTATTTGGCTGTTCAAAATTCTAACTATCTTTCATTTCCATTCAAGAGCATTATTTATTTAAGAACAGCTTGTTCTTTAATGTTTGTCTTATGTATGTATGAATTCTTTAAACTTTGAATAGGGGATACGTTTTATTCTGGTACAAATGTTGTGTTGCGGCCGCCCTTAATGAGAGGAATATTTATTTGTCTAATTATTTATATAGTCCCTGGAGTTTGTTGTAAATTCTTGAAAGTCACCGCCAGTTGATTTTTAAATACTGAACTATTGTTTAGGTACTATGCTTTAATGTTTCCATGATTGCTAATAAATTTGATTACATGCCGTTACTTATCATTTGCAACATCTTATAGGCACCAGTCTTACTTCCTTACATGTATTAAATAAAGCCTCTAGGGTTATGTGACACCATCGAGTGCTGCCGTCGAGTGCTATTGCATACTATCCAGTCTTAGGCAGTACCTTGGAAATACGTGCAGGCCAAGGAGATGTGTCATGGCCAATTATTTTGCCTAAGAATGTTTCTCTTTGCCATTTATGGTGCTTCACTGTTCATTTTAGCTCATTTTTTATAATTTCATACATTTTAGTTCCTTTACAATTTTTCTTATCCTTTTCATGAGAACATTTTATTCATAGGAACTATCTTATATTGTGAAGCAGCTTTTGCACCCTGCGTGTCCCACCAGGACACATTATAATTTTACGAAAATATGTGGTTGTATATAAATATTTAATTGGAAATAACGATTTATAAGTATAACTTTTTTACATAGAAAGGAGCTATCTGTAAGGAATATGTCTCGACACACCTGCGTGCTGAAAGCGAACAGCCTAACACTCACAATAGCAAACAATGACTTCCAGGGATAATAGAGTTTTTGTGTCTTCCAAGTCTCGCAGACACCTGTCAAGCGTAGTCCGCTACGAATACTGTAAGGGGGCTACGTTTGATCTTGCCGTAACCAATAAAATAAGCTTAAATTAGAAAGGCTAAAAGTAGCGCCGCGGAATGAGCTTTAACTGTCCAATGATAAACGAGTATTTTGAAAACTCAGCTGCCCTGAGCTAGGTTATGTGGGCCCTTCATGAGTTTGAGCAAAGCCTACAATGCAAATTCAATACAAACAGGAGACGAGACAACTTCTGAAAAAGACATTGCTAACGCAGTTCTGGGGCAGGTCGGAGTTCAAAAGGCAGACCGGATTCATTTATTCAGTGAGCGTGACGCTCTTACTCGCGTGCTTGCTGGCGTGAGCAGCGAAGCGGTTCTTCGTCAGTGATTCGCATTCAGATTCTCATCAGATCCAGACACAGGTGCTAGTTTCATTTCAGACCAAGTGCAGTTTTCCTATGTCTCAGATGCAGTTCGTTCGCCGGACCAAGTGCTTCGTGGTCCAGGCAGACATGAGTCGAAAAGCATTGCAGAGTGCAACGGACAAATAATAAACGTTAAGATGTCTGCTAATCATCTTTAATTAATTTGCCACTGCTGTTCTCCTGTGCAAGTTAAGGCACTAATCAGGCCTCATCAGTTATTGTCTATTCCGCAACGTTAACAATCAAACCGCAACGGTTCCAATTGTACACATTTTATTAAATATTTACAATAGTGATATTAATTCAAATGGAAGTGATATAAATAAAATATTACCAAACTATTAATCAGCATTTCTTAATACTTGAAGGACATTTTATATCCTTTTACCAATCTATGACAAATAATTTATAATTTATTAATTATAGAAATTTTTATTGTATGTGCGGCCAATTTAAAATTTTAAAATGCTGAGAAACACCACATTTTCCAGTTTCATTAAAACGGTGAATATTGCTGTATACAACAATCTTTTATTCTGACATGTATTTTAAAATTTACTGCAAGGCCCTGTATTCATATAAAAGAAATAGCCTTTAGAAATCGGATGATACTTTTTGATACATCCCGCATAACATAACTAATGCATGCTAATGTTTCCATGACCTATAGAACATAATATATTCCTCTATCACAGAAAATAACTACAACTATTTCACTGTTGGAGTATAATATTTAAAAATAAATATAAAATATTTTAATATTGGTAAATTTGAAAAGCATTACTTAGAGATCATGGGCGTTATATTGTATTTACCTGATAGTTCCATATACTTCTTCGCACGTCCCAAGGAGTTGTCGGCCACACAGCTGTAGTTACCAAAGTCTGAAGCCTGGACGTTCCTTATGGTGAGGGTGTGTTTATTGCCTCTTGATTCCATCTTGCGACGATCCGTCGGATCTAGCAGCAAACTGTCCTTGTACCACATGAGCTGCACACAAAATTTTTCCTATAAGTTTCAGTTATCTATTAAACAATTCAGAAATACCTGACAAATACATTACATCCACTAAAACATAATGCAGAACCGACTACAATTCCTTATCTTATTTATGCTGAAATAAAACTTTGAACTCCACACTAGAAAGCTTCGATTTTTCTGCAGCCTTAGTTATATTGCGAAAAATTCGAACTAAAGGCATTTTTAGTAAAACACAAAGATTATTCTCTATGAATTACCAAACCAAGAACTCGAAACATAAATCAAGCTATTCAAACAGAAAACGTCCATTTATTTTTTAGTACATTTATAACTCAAACTAGTTTCTCAATCCGGAAGATTGCTTTAAAATCTACATCAGAAAAAGTAGGGTCCATATTTGCATTTCACTGGATGGGGCACAAGTTTACGCCTCATGGTAGTTTTTCCCGCAATCGTGCTGTAGAGTAGCAAGTAAGTCTATGCTAGTTATGAGTGCTAGGCTACGATTAGATGGTTGATGGTACGATGGGATGGTTGATTTAGTCGTAATTGACCGCTAAGAAATCTATTACGTTCGTGGTTCAGGAGATTATTTGAAGATAAAGTGAAGATAATGACGGCTGGTCATTAAAATTGCAATACTTGTACATGTTCACAATAGACAGGAAAAGTCCCATGTGAATAAATTCTAAGTTGTCTCTCTTCTCAGAGATAATTAAGAAAGGTAATTTCAAAAGTATATGCCAATTCTGGCATGTCCTTGTATATCTTGGATGGGTAAATAACGTGATTCATTAGTGACATCGTGTAGACATCATCGAAAATACGACCATATATTTTTTTTTTTGATTGGTTTATTTATGGACGCTCTTTATCTCAGGTCATCAGCGTCCCATTCAACTCAGGGTGTGAAACGGTCGACAAATTTTGTCCAAGAGGCCTCTCTTTCAGGCTTTCAGGCCGTAAATGTACGACACGGAACCCACGGCTTTACTTCCCTTCCGAAGGAAGCCATACTTAGGATTTTTACGCCCGAAAAAATCCATCGGTCCTGGCCGGGTTCGAACTCGCGTTTTGGGTTTAGGAGGCAAGTATGGTAACCACTACACCATCAGGACCGACACGACCATATTGTTGAACATAGTTACGATTTACTTTGTTTTATTTCACTATTCCTATCATTTGCCAAAATATTTTTGTTTTTTAATATAAATTGTATATATCGAATCTTTATGATCATCTGCAAGGACACATGGGAGTCCATAAAGTTTGTCTTTAGTACTAAATATACATTACTGTACCTATGTTCAATCATTTTTAATGTTCTAATGTATCAGCAAACAGCATATGTTTACATCCAGTGTAAATAACTTTCGAAGGATTTCTTTATCAATTAAATTTGTGACTATTGCCATTTAATACGTTTTAATGTATGTTTTATATGCCTAAACTATTTGAATAATTAGAGAATAATACTTTAGTGTTGCTTATTTTTGTCCTCTGAAAACAGATGTAAATGGATTCTGATGACGTAATTCTTCATAGTATTATATGACAGTTCTGTGTTGTCCCTAGTTGTGGGCTAAATTAATCATAACAAACATACAGCGCCTGCTGAAACAAGAAGAAACTGTGTTTTGTGACTGCATTCAATATACTCACTGCTTTTAAAGAGCTGTTAGCAAATGTACATAAAATTTTCATTTATATGGTAAAACTGAGCCGACATATATTTTTATTTGAAATCAGGGGATAGTGTGGCTAAATCTAAGAAATAAGTTTATTTTGAAGTGAATACGTTTATTATTCCTTCCACTTTGGCGTGTATACTATACTACAAAAACCTACTCGTTTATTTTGACCATGTGTCAGTCTAGATGTGTTTGAAACACTCAGTATATCGGATTGTTTTCTTTCTAACAGTATCTCATTTCTTCGCCCTTTTGCTGTCTTGTCATTTTCAGCGTTGTCACCCTGTCACGTAAAGTAAATTCACCACTTTTTGCCATTTTCTATAAAGTGACTAAACTGTCAACTCTTGGCTGGACATGCAAGGGGGTAAAAACTGCACTGTACTATAAGTAGATTTCCCTCGCCCATGAAATATTCAACATGGGGCGGAATCATTTTAAAGCTGAAGCAAGTATAAGGGTGATCTTTCCCGTCGACCAGATACTCCTCTGACGAAACCAAACATTTCAGATTAATGCTAGAGTTGAAAGTTATATTTATTGTATTTATCATTGCAGTGTTGTCTTATTACCATGATAAGTAATGGACAATTTAGAAGTAGTAGAAGTAGGAGTATTTATTTCAGCGACACCAAAACAAAAGAACTTCAACAGGCGCAAGGAGCCAATCTTTTATAATTCACTTGGTGTATATATATTCATTTTATTTTACTGTTGAATAAAATAAAATTAAATTAAAATTAAAAAACAATAAAATAACAAACAAGAACAATTTAAATTTTAACCTTTAACAAAAAATAATACATGCAACATTTACACTGCTACAAGCGGGCACGCAAACAGAGAAAAATGATTCCCGCTATTCCGTTATCTCCCGTTTGGGACTGAGAAGTTTGTCTCTCTCCACTGTCGCTCGAAAATAGAGCTCCAGAATTTCTCGAGCTATAAGGATAAGTCCATAAATGGCACTCACGACAGTGCTACAAGAATGATTCACCTTTCCACTCGTAGGAGTCATGGCGCTCCAAAGTGGTTTATTTAAATACAATAAACCAGTTCGGTTATTTTTTGATACGCCCTCATACCGAACATGAGTGACACAGTTAATTATTTTTAAAATGTTTTGCTAATATATACTTTTTTATGCATTAAGTGCCACTGTTTAAATCGCAGCGAACACATTGAATGCAGTTACAATACTGACAGACGTTCTTGTTTCTGAAGATATTCCTTATGTTTGTTATGAAAGAGTTTTCTATTGAACTCTTCTGATTAGGAGGTTTTGATTACCAAATCTGGAAACCACACGAAGAATGGCATTATAAAAATTCACTTTCAGCTTCTTTAAGAAGGTTTAAAATTACGACCATTAAAACATGAATCTATAGCGATACTAAAAGTGTACTTATTGTAACAATTTTATACTATAAAGCGCAATTTGGCAATAAACACAAATGTAATACTTACCGGAGTCCTTCTAAAGTTAATGGATGAGATTAACAAACGACAAAATGCTAACCACTTGAGATAAAAATAATTTGTTATTATACTCAGAAAATGATCGCATTTTGTCTCAAGCACTTGCAAAAATATCTATCATTAAATATTTTTCCGAGGGCACACGGCATTTCATTTTTATTCTTAAGTAACGGAAAATACTATCCATACGAGGCAATACATTGTGCTTGCTTTTCGTTAGTGCCCTAAGGGTGAACACGCCTCAAACGTCGAGAGGGTTGAAAAGCAGAATATGCTTCAAAACTTTATTTTACCATGTGTGAAAGCATTTGTGATCGTCCAAACGATAACTACTTCCAGCAAGATGGAACTACCGCTCTCACTGCCAAAGTAATCTGGCAAGGAACACCTTTCCATTCGGAGACATTTCTAACCTATCCAGGTCACCCGAATTAAGTTCCAAATTAATGAGACTTTTTGAAGGAATGCGATTACTTATTTAGAAATCGCTTTTAAAAACCTTACACGGATTAAAATATAACCATACAACTGAAATTCAGATTTTACTTCGATATCTAAACATTTAAAACAGAGGACCTAATAATTATGCATATAGTTTGGGTCAATTTATTACATCTAACGGGTACTATCTATGGGATGCATTGTTTCATAAATAATCGAATTATTTATTTTGGACAGAAACTTTGCATTTATTTCTTTATTTTTCTGAAATTTTTGGAAAATTATAAACTTAAAATTTACAAACAAGCGGACATTTAAATCCTCACAAAGTTGTTGCTCAGTGGTCTAATTCGCAGGAAAATTTTTAATAATGGAATAATAAGAACAATCAAATGAAGTGGATGTACTCTTCTCAATGTAAATATTTTGGCCTATAGTAATGAGTGTTACTAGCTCACTCCATGGTTTCAGGTTTACGGTCTTAAAAAGGCAAGTAAATTGATTTCAAGTAGGATAAGAATAAAGGTGTACCTGAAGACTTAATATTTTACAAGTAGATTCACATAATTTTAACTGCATGAGATTAAATAATACAAACCTATTATTCATTTGTATAAAAAGCAAATGGAAGAAAAGGAACAAATGTATTATTTGCAATGTTGTGTCAAAGAGGAAATTCGGTTTCCCTTGAAAAAAACTTTACCATAAAAGTCACCGCGGCAAAGCAATATTCCCTTGTGAAAACCACAGAGACAAGAGTTAGGGGGCAACGATGGGTTGTTACATGTGCACTTTCTGTGAAAGCACGGAGAAAATTGAGAAAAACTCTTACTCGACGGGTCGCAAACGGATGAAGTGCAAATTGATCTTGATAATGCCCGACATCACACAAAGAACAGAAACAACACCAGTGAAATTTAAACCTAACAAAGGAGTGGTTTATTTGGATTATCCAGTAGGAAGTGGGGGCTTTTTGCCTAAAAGTTGGATATCAAAATTAATGAAAATTTTAATTTATATTAAATATACATAAAAATGTCTCTGAAATGCTGCCATAAAACTTTTCAAGTCCACAATTATAACCTTGTGGTTATAAAAATATTAGTGTTGCTATTCTTAAAAAAATGTAATGTTCCATAGCTCACACTTAAAATCTGTTTGTGTGTTACAGAAGTTCATAGAGTTTTTTGGCATATAAAAGTTTTTATTTGAAATGAATGGCATACGCAAATAAATCATAATATATTCTCAAATATCTATGACTCTCCCAACGGGCAGAGATGAACCCACTGCTTAACACTCTACACTTATCAAATGGATTTCTTTGTTGAACAAAACTTTAATGAATGTTAAAATAACCTTCCGATGTCGAGTTGCAGTAGTCAGCAGAGCGCGAATTACTTGGGAGCAGGTCTACAAACACGGTCACTTTGGCCGAGGAAGTTAAGGCGCGGTCTCGTGAACGAAAGGTCTGGGGTTTCGATTCCTACCAGGACCTCCTCCCTGATTGAGGGTTTTTCCAGGTTTCCCTCAGTCCTCATAAATGGTAAATACCGGGAAAGTACCCTAAATTTAGGCCCGAAACAATTCCTTCCTTAAAAAATAAAATTAATACTTCTTTCCCAGTTTATCATTTCATTTCATGAATCATCAGTGCCCACCGCCTATAGTGCCTCAGTAGTAAAAACGGGATATAAACACTTAAAAAGTCTATAACTGACTGAGGCAACTAACTAAAGACTATTAATGTAGAACTCATGGTGCTATAACTCACTTTTCTTCTTGTTCTTGTTCTTCTTGAGATCTGAAGATCTTTACGAGATACTGCTGCTAATCTTGTTTTTCTGGAGTGAATTCCCAACTATCTTTCCCTCTTTTAGGCAGTTTCCCCATGGGTCGACTTCCTGCACGTTTTCCTACAAATGCAATGCCTACGAATTATTTCTCATTCGATTTACATGGGCATTCCGTTGTCGTATTTTTTGACTCCTCACTTTCTTCTATATCTTGTACTTCGCACTGTTTTCATATCTTATACATTGTACTTATGTTCTGGTTGACTATTTTAGTTCATTTCGGTTGTATTTACTCTAGTTTCGATGCCATATGACAAAATCAATATTATGGGTGTTTTAAACATTTTGACTTTACTGTCTCTACAGAACCAACTTTCTTCTTTATATGCATGAGGAAATAATTTGTGAATCTTTGTCCTAGAATTTGTAAATGGGAGCTTGCTATGAAATCTGTAAAGATTATAGCCGAATTTTGGATGATATATTGATAGCTTAACCATTGTTTTTTTCAATGTACAGAATATGCCTTCAGTACTTGAATGGAATTTTGCATCTCGGCCGAGGTCGGGTCCTCTACCCACTCAAGCACCTACCCTTGAACTTCCGAGTAGTCAGTATTGTAAATTTTTTTGCGAATATTTAGAGTAACGTATATTTGTGTGTAAATATTATAAATACAAATCAACTCGCCGCCTTAGTGAGGATTTATTGGGAAATTACCTGGCCCATTGCCTTTTCCAAAACTGCATTTATGATCTTGCGAATAAACGCAATACTACTGGTTCAAAACAGGAAACACGCGCAAAGACGTATACTTTTGTCAGAAGGTACTAATTAGAAGAAATTAGTGCGAATCTTTGAATGTTTGCCAACGAAATTTATAGTATAACAAGTTGGGGTTTCAGTGTCTTCTGCACATACAGCAACAAGATTATTAAAACTCAAATCTTACACCTGTTCAATCTACGACAATGTGATCCCGTATCACGTGTGCGCTATTGTGAGTGGTTTCTTTCATCAGTGACTGAAGCGTTAATCGACCCACAGTTTGTGTTCTTTTCAAATTGATCATATGAACACTCACAGCACTCGCTACTGGTGTTCTGAAAATCCAAATTGTATACAAGAAACCCTTCTCTATGATAGGAATTTTGGATTTTGTTATATGATTAGCACAAGACGCGCAATTCGCGGGTGGCTGTGGTCTGGCTATCTGCCGAGACGCAAAACCCCTTTCGACCGGTAAGGACATGTTTTGGAAGCCCCGTATCTTAATAGTAAGACATTAATTCTGCATATTTTACTCAGAGATATAACTTAAATTGTATTATAACTAATAAAGCAACCTCCAAAGTATAAAACACAATTAACAGAAAATATTTTTTGCACATTTTAATGTAAAACGATAATTTAATTCAATCGACAATGTTGTGTTTACACATTTTAATACTATAACAGCGGATAGGCTGCAACAATGGCTAATCTACAGGTAGTCAAGTTTTGCTCCAATGAAAGAGCAATAATCAAAATCATTTAACGGTCTAATACACACTTTGAATAAAATCAGTTGACGCTCTTTGAATACAACTCATGTAACATGACAATGACATATGTTATAGAACACAAAGAGTCCGAGAGTTGTCGACGTGTCGTTTTTATTAATTTTTTTATCCCCAGAGTGCATTGGAATTTGTTTTTATATTATTGAGCACTCGCGCTGAACCGTATGGATCTGGATGGAAAATTAGAACAGATCCCACTATTTCAAATGTTAATGTTATTTTAAATTACTCAACATATAAAGATGAATGCTTTTGTAAAACATGATATCTCTAGATCTAAACATTTCCATGCAAAAATTCGCCAAAGTTATCATATTTTATTAAAATTGTCTTTAAGTACATAGGTAGTTCTTCAACATCTTGATCCTGGTAGTCTAGTGACAATCATACTTGCCTCGTAAACCCAAGATCGTAGGTTCAATCCCGGCCAGGGTCGATAGATTTTTTCGGGCTTAAATCCTTCGGAAGGAAGTAAAGCTATGGGACTCGTGTCGTATATTTACGGCATGTAAAACCCCTCAAACCTGAAAGAAGAGGCCTCAAGGCAAAATTTATAGGTCGTTTCACGCCCTGGAATGAATGGCACGCTGATGAAATAAGATGTTCAATAAAATGAACAGAAATCTAAACAACAGCTCATTTGAAAGGTTATCACGTATATTTGGCCAAAATACAATAACGTGTGAAACAAAACTATAATTTATAAGATTTTTTAACTATGTCCCCCAAAGGCAATGAAAATTCAAATATGAAAAATTTGCCAATTATAAATTTTAGTTTTTTACTTCAAGGTACAAGAAAACATTATTTGATACGTAGAAATAAAATCCTTACACGTCAATAAAGTTTTCACAAAGCCAGCACTCTCAAGTCAGAGAGAAAAAATGACTTCTCAACCAGTCACTCATTTGTGAGCGCAACTAGCAACACCCGCGTTTGCCAAATATAATTGAACGAACTTATTTTTACGGGAGTTTGTTCTTATAGAACATCAAAATAACATTGATACATCAGAAAAAGCAATCAGACATATTTGTTTGCACTATTTTCGTGAGAAAATTGTTTTATGTCCATGTTGAAAGTTTATGGCACATATGGCACATATATATTTATAAAACATATGATATCACTTAAATATTAAGCTGTTTTCGGGTTTATGAACTTGGTAAATTTTTATTATACGGTACATTTATCGCAATAAAACAAATAAAACAATGGCGTTTAAGAAAACCGGTTTTCATATTAAATCCGCTTTATATTTTCTTTTTTTAAGTATTTCTACTTGCCAGCGGTTGCCTCTTCCGGATCTTGATGAACCATATAAAACATTCAAATTAGTTATACTTACAACATGATGTCAGAAGCATTAATGACCAGCTCATCGCTTCAAGTGTCATGGCCAGTAATTTTACTCAGGAAATTTTTTTCTCAGTTATGGAATTTTTTAACGTGCCGTAAATCTACGACATGAGAGCTACATTTCAAGTCCCTCCTAGATAGGTTTACCAAGTCTAAATTTTCAAATGCAGGACATTCTTTCAAAACAATGTCGTACTTATCATAAAAAAGCAGGACAAATTATTTAAATTTTTAAATCCCCTTACTTTCTGATAGTGTTGGTAATAGTTCCAGTTAGAAGAACAATGAACCATAAATTCGGAATGAAACTGCCTAAATCAACAAACGTTTAAAGGAATTTGGGACTGGGGATGTTGAATACAGGGAGGGGGGGGCATGATTCCAGGGAGCTACTACACGACACGACTACAGGCGGTGTAAATTGCAGCAAAAGTGGCAGATGAAACAATGAGATTTGGTTAATCACGGTATTTCATAAGAATTCGGAAGTCAGTATTGCAATATAAAATTTAGAACATAAAACTGGCAGTAGAGTGTCAGTATGTCGGAATCAGTTGCTCATAGGTACCCTCTATTCTGTTTAAAAATTGTATCTTTACTTGTGATCATCTCGACTAAGTGAATATGAATATAAGAAAATGCCGAACTATTGAAGCACGTTTTTAATGCTTGCTTGCCGACATTGTAGTAAACATAACAAGCAGAATAAGTCCATCAAAAGCTGGAAGGACGGTAACCCGTACTCCCGGACGATCTAAGCTCGAGAATTCTACGTCCGGAAAAACCTTCAATCTCAGCCGGGTTTGAACCCGCAAACCTTGGGTCCAGAGACCCTCTTTATATTAATTTACTTTCAAAGCAGTGCTAATAAGTAAAATTCCATGGAGTCCGATTTCATATCGATTTGCCCAGATGTATTCCAGACTCACTAGCGTGCAGTTCTTGATGGAAATGGCTTTTCCCTTTGTTAATAAACTGAAGTCCTCTGCAGAAATAACAGGCACCTTTGGAATATAAAAATGTTCTTGGAAAGAAAATGGATCCTGGAAAAGAAAATGGGTTCCAAACAAAAGAAGAGGAAGGGGATGAAATAGCATATCGAAACTGGCGTCTCTATAAGACAAGAAGTTTGCCAGGTGGGTTAGATAGGGAAGCAGTCCATAAGAATCCAGCCAGCTTCTTCTGAAGACAGGGAACTTCAGCTACTGGTTGTGAGGTGGGAGAGAGAGGGGGGGAGGAGAAAGTTTCCCTCCACAAAAGTTTTAGCTCTCATCCATTCTACGCACATTTTCCATTGCATGTTCAGGAGAGAATACCCTTGGGACCACTACATTAGCACGGGCACCACACCAGCTTGAAATGAGGAATAGTCTTTTAAATAAAGATCGCCCCTCTCTTTCTAGCCATACAGATCTTTTTTCAGATGAGTTTACTCCAACTGCCTATCTCAAGATGTTCATAATGTGACCCTTTCTTTTCTTAAGTACTACAACTCTGTCATCTGTATAATATATATTACTTATACATATATAAAATGGAAAATAATTAAATACTTGGAACAATGCAGTTAAATAATAACACAAACATTGCTATATTTTGAAACACTTGTGTTCTTCTTTAAAGGCAAAAAAAAAAAAAAAAAAAAAAAAAAGTAAATATTGAATCTTGAAGTTAATGTAATGCGTGGAAACACATAACACAAGCAACAAGGGAAAAAGGCTGCGGGGGATAAAAAAGAGAAATATTTGAAAAAAATATAAATATAATAATAACAATGTAGAAAGGGAAGATTTAACCCGGTAGTGTACGCGCTTTATGCTGCTATCCCTGTATAACTCCGGTAACTTTCAGAGACATGAGCCGGTAACATATTCAAAAGTGTTAAATTAAATTAATCATGAAAATCCTTATGGTGGTACGGGACTTGTTGGCCAGACTTGGTTTTAATAGAACCTCTATGATTGTTCACGCGGAGTGAAACAATAGCAGAAGTTAAATCAATATAAAATACAGTTACCACTAGACCAGCCAGGAACACACGCGATATACTGATGAATTAAGAAAAGAACAACACAACACATCCCCGGAAACAGCTGCGCTACAACTGCGACAATCAGCAAGGTCAACAAGTAAGAAAGTAGGCTTGCTGGCCCCTCTATGGCACGGCAAACGAACGAGGGCTCGCTCATAGCAAAAACCCCGCGCTGCGAAGGAAGGCATCACTGATCGCACTGTCGTACAGCCACTCTTAAGAACAGGCGCAAAAATATAGGCTATTTAATTTTTTTGCAAAGATCTATCTCTTCCCCCATAATTTCATCTCCTTTTGTCCTGACAAATCAAAATCTACTTCGAATGCTCAATTTATCTGAACCATGTTGCAGAGCTGAAGGAACATGTATTCAGAAATTGCATACTCACACATGTTAAAACGTATCCATAAGGCTACCGCTCAGATTTTGCATTTAGAAAAAGATCTTAAAGTTTTAAATAGCATTCCTGATAATTATGTTTACTGTTGAGACTAGTAGAAGGCGAGGAAATTGAAAAAAGAGATGAAATTTCGGGCAACGGCCGCGATTCGATCTTTAGCCTTTCGTGCTGACGCTCTGACCAAGTGCGTAACCCTGTCCTCCTCCAAACATGGAACCATGACCCTCTCTCATCTGATTCTACGCATATACTCCGGAGACCTTCCTAAGTTCCTCCCTATTATCTCTCTCGAAGTAGATTTCGTAACTATGAGATATTTAATCTTTAAATGCTACGAGTACTTATACCCCAGGCTTTCAGTGTAACTGCTTGTCAGACTCAAACTGAAAGGTGGCCAAAAAATGTTTAAAGACAGTTACGAAATCTACTCCGAGAGAGATAATATTCCGCCTAGTGTTCCTATCCCCACGAAGGAAAATGTAAGGTATTGTTTACTGGAATACCATATGCAAACAGTTGTATTATTAATAAGAAAGACCTAAATAACTCTGAATGGAGGAACATAAGGTAATGGCCCCATCAGTTTGTAGTCTTTCTGCACAATCCTCTCGCACAACCCATTGCCGCTGTGTGAAACTCTGTCCGGTTTTTTTAATAGTGTTTAATGCCCGTTTTTACCACTGGGACACCACAGGTGGTGACACTAATGATACGTGAAATGAAATGATAAAATATGAAAGGATTATTTTTTTTAAGGATGGAAGCGTTCCTGACCTAAATTTAGAGTACCATCCTGGTATTTGCCATTTATGAGGACTAAAGAAAACCTGGAAAAAACTCGGTCAGGGAGGACGGTCATACTGCAAATCAAACCCCAGGTCTCCCGCTCACGAGTGGCTGTCTTTACCCCGTGTGCTGGGGAGTTGTCCACAAGGCAAACTCCTGCGAATCAAGTGACCTAGTACTGTCAGAGGCTCACAGAGGTAAAGATTTTGAGGTCCAATGCCTTGCTGATGAACAAAACGGATTATTATTGCCATCAACAGATCCGTCTTCGGGGGAGATCATCGATCCAACTGTGACATTTGAAGTGAGCAGAGAACAGCCTGAAGAAATTAATACAGAAAAGAAGAACATTTATGAACTAGCAATACCATTTTATCAATTAAAGGTTAAATCAGTAATAGCTCTCTTATTTGGCCCAAGAGGAACAATACCATTTTTTTTATAATTTGACATAAAAACTGCAAAACTCCAAAAGTAGTGCAAGATGAAATAGTAATTAACATTATTAAATATTCTGTTGCAATTTCCAGCAATCATCACTTATTTGTAATGTAAATAAAGTAAACAAATTTCTTTCCTTTAAAACAAAATATTACTATACTCTGAATATAACTTTAACTAAATACTGTTACTATTTGTGACAATCATTTTCCTTTTCTTTGCTGATACTATAATACTGTAAATGTTATAATGTGTAATGTACTTTAATGCTATTATGGGTTTTGTAAGCAAACTCATATATCTTTATGTTGTATGATATGTCAAGACTTCCAAATAAATAAATTGGAAAATGAAGAAACTATAAGCAATTAAAGTAATCATTTTGTAAAATCATGTATTTCGAATTTTGTATGAAATGTCAGACTTGCAAATAAATAAATAAATAAATTGGAAAGTGAAGAAAATATAAGCCATTAAAGTTAACACTTTTGTAAAATCCTATATTTTGATTTTTTTTTTTTTTTTTTTTTTGCTTATGACATTATGTCCAAATAAATAAATTGGAAAATGAAGAAACTATAAGCAATTAAAGTTAACTCTTTTATAAAATCCTGCATTTCATTTTTTGTATGAAATGTCAGACTTCTAAGTAAATAAATTGGAAAACTATAAATAATTAAAGTTAGCTTTTTTTTTTTTTTTTTTTTTTTTTTGTAAAATCTTGTATTTATTTTTGTATGAAATGTCAGACTTCTAAGTAAATAAACTGGAAAACAATAAATAATTAAAGTTAATTCTTTTGTAAAATCCGGTATTTATTTTTTGTATGAAATGTTAGACTTCTAAGTAAATAAATTGAAAAACAATAAATAATTAAAGTTAACTCTTTTGTAATATACTATATTTTGATTTTTTGTATATCTCAAGATTTTCAAACCGCCACAGGTGGCCGAGGTCATTAAGGCGCGGACTTGTGAGCGGGAGGTCTGCGGTTCGAATCCCGCTAGGACCGTCCTTCTTGGCTGGGGTTTTTTCCAGGTTTTCCTCAGCCTTCATTAATGGCAAATGCCGGGAAGGTACCCAAACTTAGGCCTGGAACGTTTCCTTCTTAAACAAATTCTTACCCAATATATAATTTCATTTCATGTATCACCAGTGTTCACCGCCTGTAGTGCCTCAGTAGTAAAAACGGGCTTCAAACACCATTAAAAAATGTCAAAACTTCCAAATAAATAAATTGGAAAATGAAACTATAAGCAATTAAAGTTAACGCTTTTCAAAAATTCTGTATTTGAATTTTTTTGTATACATTTAGACAGTCATTGCATATTCAGAAAGAACCTCAGTCTTAAGACGAAATCGTATATATGTTTTGTTTAGATACCCACTTTCCAAATGTCTGTATTTCGTTATGAAGTAGTTTGGATTGAAAATTGCCGTTTCACCTGTTAAAGATATCAACACTCATAGACAAAAACACAATTACTTTAGTTTGAGATACGGAACATTCAAGTTATTTCTGCAGCAGCTCTCTATAGTCGAATCTTTCCCACCCTTCTGCAGATCATTTCCACATATTGCTTAGGGTAAGCAAACGTACACATTTCTATATGCAAAATATTCAGCAGTGGCTCCCTTACGTTTACCAGCTCCCAGAACCGGCGATGCATATTTCCCGAGTCCTCCAATTAACTTTGAAGCACAACTTCAGTCCATCACATGTCATCGCGAACTTTTCTCTAATCCTCTCGTGGCGGAGCAAGTCTGTCGGTGTTTGTATTATCGTTTTAAGAGATTACGAATAACGCTTTAATTACGAAGTGTTCCGAGGGGAAGGTTAGACCGTCCCGAGGGAGCGCGGGGATAGGAAGGAAAGGGTTTCAGCTCTACAAAAACAATAATCAAGCGGCTTGCTGTGTGATACCAGAGAGATTTCGCTTCTCGCATATGGATGACCAAATGTCGTTTTCATTTTAGTTTAAGCTTCTAGACTTGCTTTTGATTGGGGGGAAAGCTGCAGGATTAATCTAGGGGCAGCAGTCAAAGCTTATTATGGATTCTAAAGGCGTTCTTTAAACGCTCCAGGCGTGGAGACTAGGGCTCTGCGGCAACTTGAAGACGTCGGCATACTGGCCCAATGCCAACTTGCGAAAACGAGGGTGGGCACTAAAATAACGCTTCATATTTGCTATCTCACAAACTTTCATTGCTAATTTTATGACATTTACATAAAGTATTCCCGCAGCCTTCATAAACATTTTTATCTTTCTATGTAACAAATGTTATTTTAATGACCTTACGCTAAATCTGTAAACAAGATATCTTCCAACTCGCTGTGTTTCCTTAGCTCAGTCAGAAACACTCGTATTATAATTGTCTGCATATCAACAGTAATAAACAATGAGCAAATATGTGTGCTTTACTCTTTGTCTACTTACTTGTAACCGTAGCAGTCAGTTAATATATTTGTTTATGCAAATTGTAAAACTGTGTTAAATTATTTACGTCATGAAAAATAGAGATAAATCAATAATTTCTTAATAAATGAAGTTTCATACTAAAAATGGCAATTCTTTTGGTGTGTAAACCTTACAGCAGTGCGTAGAATGACAGATTATTTATTTCTTTTGACACAACAGTTTCAAAGACTCGCCTTAGGCGCTAACAACAATTCGGCGGATTGCAACTCTACGCAGTGTCATGGAAAGCAAATAACTAGGCCAACTTTGTACGTATTGAAAAAATGGTTTCACACGCCTGAAGATGAAAGTATATTCCAAATTAACATTGATCTCTGAAGATGTATAGCTGGGAGCTGGGGGCAATTTTTTAAACAGTGTTTAACGCTCGTTTTAACTACTGAGGCACAAGGTGAACACTGGTGATACGCGAGATAAAATGATATATTGGGAAAGGAAATTTTTTTTAGGAAGAAAACGTTCCAGGCCTAAGTTTAGGGTATACCTCCCCGGTATTTGCCATTTATGAGGATTGAGGAAAACCTGGAAAAAACCTCAGTCAGGGAGGACTGTCCTGGCGGGATTCGAACCCCAGACCTCCCGCTCACAAGTCCGCGCCTTAACGACCTCGATCACCCTTAGCGGTCTCTTTCATCAGTGACTGAAGGGTTAATCGACTTACAGTTTGTGTTCTTTTCAGACGAGGCGTGATTCCATTAAAATGGTAAAGTGAATTCTTAAATTATGCCAATCATTTTTAATTATAGGGTACGTCTTCGCGTTTATTTCTTGTTTGAACCAGCAGTATCAAATTTATTGACAAGATCGTGAATTATAGTTCTAGAGGGATGTAATTACCCAGGGAATTTCCCTGAAGAAATACTGCAATAATACTTATCAAATTGTATACAAGAAAACCCTCTTTATCGTAGAAAATTTGGATTTCAGTGTGAAATTAGCGCAAAAAGCGGCGGCTGTGGCATGCCCAACTGCCGAGAAGCAAAAACTCTTGCGAGCGGTAAGGACGTATGCTGTAAGCTCTGTATATTTCCTTCTTTGCTACTTAGTAGAGTCTGCCTGCTTGTGGCAACAGAGCAATGTGAAAGCGAGAAACAAACTAATGCCAACAAATCATCCCTACCATTTAGTTACTTATAGCCCATGACCTATTATTGCATCATTTAGTATTATAATTACAATAATTGGATTTATTAAAATATGTGTCATTAGTGGAGGATTTTAATAAATACCAATTCAGTTTGGTCTATTAGCAGAAAATCACCAGAAAAGAAATTTATTAAGTATAATTAAAAAGGATTAACTATTCAGAAAAATCGGTACACTAAAATGTTATGATAAATTTATTATTCTAAAGCAAAATATCTGCCTCCTTTTGACTTTCACGGATGCCCAATGACCTTTTTTTTTTACGTACAAAGAAATAAATATATTACACCTATTTTTAAGCCTTTCGAGCAGCTCGTATTCGGGTACAGGACTTTTGTTGATTTGGTTTATTTACGAACACTCTTTTAACATTTCACGCCATCAGCGTTCCATTCAATTCAGGGCGTGAAACGGCCGATAAATTTTGCTCAGAGGCCTCTTCTTTCAAACTTGAGGTTCTTTTACGTGACATAAATCTACGGCATGGAATTTAAGACTTTATTTCCCTTTCGAAAGAAGCTATACTTATGATTTTTACGCCCGAAAAATTTCATCGACCCTTACCAAGATTGAACCCGCGATCTTGGGTCTGCGAGACAAATGTATGGTTAGCACTAGATAACCAGGATAGACACATGGTTTTCCTTCTTCCCTTATACCCTACTAGGTAATTTTTTCGTTGAATTCTTGGTTTTTTGTGCATTAACTGACAATTTTTGTGTGAACTGCAGTCCTTACCTGATCTTAAAGATCATTCTAATGTCAACAAAATTCTATTAAAGATATAAGACATGTTCTAAAAAATCATAAAATAGTTAAAATACTAGTAAGAGCCATTGCCGTTAAAACTATATGTTCTAAACATTACTAAAATATCAAAACTTCAAAATTAAACTTTTCGTTCATACCAGCTTCTATGGGAACTGTATAACGTCAGAAATAAATTAATGTAACAGTATAACCTCTCTGGGAAACAGGTGATGTGAGAGAATATTAAATTATGATGGGGAAGAGGATGGGCGATTACAGGGCATGCAATATCACTGGGCTGAGGAGTCCGGCGAAACAAACAAACTGCTGCCTGCATTGTCTCGTCAAATCTCCACCAGGAGGCGATGTTAAGCCTAACAAACACAACAAACAGTGCGGGAGAAGATAGGCATACGCACGTACAGTCCACACAGAATCAATAGGTTACCTCCACTTGCCTGCTGTGAGCTGGAGAGATGGCTAATTAGAGGAATGTGCTGATAACGCAATGGTGTAAGAGGAACGCATTGTTCACGGATAGTGCACAGTTATAAACATATGTTTAAAATATATTAACCACTCAAGGCTCAAGTTAATACACTTAAGTAATATATTCTTATGTTTCTTAACTCAAAACGGATTGATAAAATACAATTGGATACTCACTTTCTGATATGTCTATCTGCTCTACTTATTCGCTGTCAAGCAGAGGAGTACCAAGACCCTCACTAGAGTCACTTGTTTCACTTGTTTCTCCTCCCAAGAAAATGGGGAAACTGTCGATGGCGTCCTCCAGTAACCCATCATTTTCCCTAAAGTGTTTCTCTACTCTTTTCACATGACTGTAAAGCCCAAACAGTCTTCAGGAAAATGCGTTACGTGTATGTTTCTGTAACGCTTGCTTATTAATTTCTCCGCTAACAGTTTTCTCTCTTAACAAGAGTTTTACTTTGGAACACGCAAGTTCAGTCGGGTTAAAAAGTTACAATAGTTGGGCTCTAAGAAATTTAATACCGGTAAAATTTCTGTTTTTACATTTGAGAAGACAAATATAAAATGTTCTTCCTTCCTCTTGGAGTGACGGCCCTCACAGGCGTTCACCGAACCAGAGATCGCCGTGTCCTCTACCTTTGTCTTGCAATCATCGCTATAGGTCAGCAATGCAAGAAAGCATGTAATGGGCACATCGACCTCTACATAGAGCCATCATGCGACTTGATCAAAGGACGCCACCTATCAAGTAGCTCCCCAATTGTCTCACAATACAAGGTGGAACCCATTATATACTGTTCTGACTTTGTAAAGTTTCTAATGAGCGGAATCGAACCAGCAGTCAGCAGCGCAAATAGAGAGAGGAATACTGAAATTTATATGATCTGATAGAGATTTCGCGATAAGATCACGCCAGACAGGCAACAAATAAACAAAGCTAGCGCCTTACAAGCTACCAGGGTAGGTCCATAAGTTTCCGGCCTCACCGATAAGGATTATCGCTTTCATAAAATTCTTATCTGATGTCATACCTTATCTGTTAAGTAAATAATTTCAGCTCTAACTTCCGCTCCGCTGTGTTCACTTGTTCATATATAGTTGCATAAAGAAGACTATGTGTACAAGATAAGTTCTTCACAAAAGGACTTACTCCAAATGGAATTAAACAGCGATTGGATGGCATATATGGGGGAGCATCCCTCATTATACTCTACCGTAAAAAATAAGCCAAACTTTTTAGAATGGGTCGAGAATGCATTGAAGATGAAGAGCATGCAGGTTGGCCCTCTGAAACATCGCTCTTGTGGAAGGAGAAATTACGGAAGACCGGTGGCTCAAAGTTACAGAAAGAGCAGCAAGGTTGGACCTTTCCAAAACAGCAGTTCTTCTAATTATTCATGAACATTTAAACATGAATACGGTTAGCGCAAGACCCCACCTAGACTTCTTTCCTCAGTCCAAAAGCAGCAACGCATTTTTGGAGCTCTGCCGTGGCAACGAGGGAGAAGCTCTGCAAACCATTGTTACAGAACATGAAACCATGGTCCTCTATATATCCCTTGTCCAAAAGAGAATCAATGGATTGGCGTAAACCTGGCGAAGCACGGCCTCTAATGGCCAAAGTCACTCAGTCAACCAAGAAGATCATGATCACAATCTTTTGAGATTGTGAAGGGATACTCTTCATTGACTTCAAGGAGAGAAACGCCACAGTAAGTGGGGAGTACTATGCTGGCCTACTGCACGTATTACCGGTTTCTATCAACGAGAAAATCTGAGGAAAGCTGAGTGGTGGTGTGCACGATAAAGTGCCTGTACACACAACTCTTGTTACAAGGAAACCGTGAAGAAATGTGGTCAAGGAGATCGATCATCCACCCTACAGCCCATATCTAGCTCCTAGATACTATTTCCTCTTCCCAAAACCGAAGAAGGACCTTCAAGGAAGCAAATTTAAGTGTTATGAAGAGGTGATGGGTGCTGTTTATGCCCATTTTGCAAACAAGACTTCTGACTATTTTAGGGAGTGGGTTGAAATATTAATTCAAAGATGTGAGAAGTGTATTGTAATAAAAAGTAACTATATTGAAAAGTGAAATGTAATTTTTGTCATTATAATAGCTAGAAAATGGTTAACTTATGGACCTGTCCTCGTAGTTCCAGCATTAAAATTACTATGCACAAGCAAAAGTTAAATACTGTGTTGCCTGCCTGTACAGGTGATGCGCCAGAGATGAGGGTAGTGGGTATCTGTGATGAATAGGCTAAGGGAAACAATTCTGGACGGAGAATCATTTATTGGACAGCGGCAATAATCCCATTAAGGAGAGGGGAAGTCTACTATATTGCTTGCTACAGATGGTACACCAACAAACACCTTATCATGTCTATACCACTTAATTGTGTGAGATAGGATTTTACATACTGTCATCATTAATTTTAGCAACATCACCCTTTCAAGATGATAGACAAGAGATATGAAATAATGGGAAAGCTTGAAACTTCCTGGTGTTATAAAGTAAATTTTACTTTGTTTCTCCATAAGCGATTGTCCTTATAATAAATAATTTCTTTATTTACCTCCCATATTCCTTCCTCACACCAAATGTCCGAAATATTCTTCTTCTTTCTTTAATCACTTGAATATTGTTGTTTTAAGTTGTCATACATCTAAAACAACATTTTCACATCTGTCTCCTTTACGCTTTCTAAAAATGCATTAGTCACGGAAATATGTTTATAAAGCATACTAGAAGAAAAGAAAGAAAAATATTGCGATGAAAGCGAAATAAACCCAAAATAGTCGTCTGTAAACTTTTAAGCAATGATAGTTACAAAAATAGTCTCTAGCCTATATATTTTAGTATATTTTTGAATAAATTGTTTCATTTATTACGAACCACACATTAAACAAATTTATTTGGATCTCAAAATCGACAATTAGGTTTTTATTGGTCTGATATTTTAAAATTATGTTTAATACCCGTTTTACTACCGTGGTGTTACAGGCGATAGACAGTGAAGATAAAGTGAGAGACAAACCTTATTAACCTCGCCCCATCCCACTGAGTTCCAAGTGTCCAGTATTATTGCTTTGGTTAAAACAGTAACACACAACCAGGAAATGCCTGGTAATATTTCAGCGTTGTGACTGTTACTAAATAAAAAATGGAGCAGAAAGTATAACTATCTACCGTTTATCATATTACCCATACATACAATAAAACATTTTTTGATTCACACAACAAAACATGTGGCAAAAGATCTACCTCTCAAAAAAAAAAAAAAAAAATCTCATTCTAGTAATTGTTATGTCTCATGATTATTGTAATGTCCTGTACTCTAATCTGAATACTGGGTAGATCGACAGATTACAACGTGTTCATAAAGCCTGTGTTCGTTTCGTCTTTAACACTAGCAAATTTAATCAGTTACACTCCTTCGCTATCAACTGTCATAGCTATCTCTAAGCGAACTTAAGGCTTTCCATTTCCTACGCCCCTTTTCAAAATCCTCCCTACCTTCACACTTCAGAATATCGCCACTCATTTAGTACATCTGTCCCTACCTCGAACCCAGAATGCGACTTTACTGTCTATCCCTCGTCATCAAACACATTCCTACTCAACCTCATTCAGCGTGTCAGTTCCCAGAATCTGGAACTCCCTTCCTTCTGAACTCGGAGATTGTAGGACAATAAGCAATTTTAGCTTAGGCTAAATTGTCATATCTACTCTATGTATCACAATATTTAGTCTCTGATTTCTTCTTCTCCTTCTCGTTATCCTTCCTCTCCCCTTGTACCCGTGAAAAATTATTGTAGAACAAGTGGAAATGTAGCACAACTGTATCAAATTTCTAACTATATTAAAATATGTAATATTTACATACAGTATATATCTTTAGTTTTTTAGCCTATTGGAGTGGACGAGAAAGTCCCATGGCCTTAACGGTTGCCAGAGTAAATAAATAAATAAATAATTATAGGTATTGGAGAGTGCCCTGGTTACTAAATAAAGAATAAATGTATAAATTATTTACTCTCCCTTCTACTACACTCGATCTCTGTTAGCAAAATATAAACACGCCACAAGCCTTGATAATTTTTTTTCCTGTAACTGAGATTACAGTCATTCAGCTGCTTATTTATGTTACGTTGATACAATATACGCGAGAAATGAAGTGTTTTTGAGCTTTCACTTAGAAAAAAATGTTGTCATGTCGCTTATTACTTATTTATTAATTGAGGAACAGTTAGACATGCTGAAAAATAGATAATATTAATAGTTTCTGGTCCATTTTGAATGCACAAAAGTCTGTGACAAAGCTGGGAGGTGTCCGGTAGCAATGTGTTGCTGTTTAAACGAAAGCGATAACAATAGACACTCGAACCTCAGTGGAAGGGCTGCGGTTTGTCCCGAATTGTACTGAAAGAGATTGTACAGAGACGACAACGTTGTTTTTTCTTAGCTGACTTGATGAACCTCATTCTTCAAATGTATCATATGCATTTAAAATAAATAAGCAGTTAATTGACTGTAATCTCAGTTCCAGGCAATATAAAGAAAACCAGGCTTGTCACATACTATATTCTCAAGTAAATAATAGTTATCTGTTTTATACAGCATCTGAAGCCTTATAGTTGCCCAGGAAATGTTAATAATACTGAAAAACAAATGATTTCGAGAGGGAAGAAAGCGATACATAAACTGGGTGTTTATTTCCGACAACTTCAATAACTGTGTGAATGTACAGTGTGCATTAAATTTATTGAGTATTTCTTTTTCTTCCTTAAAATAGTTGACAATGTTCTTTTGTAAGTTTAGTTCCAACAGATATTATGTGTATGGCGTTAAAAGTAAATTTTTTTCATAAACAAGGGAGATGGTTTAAAGTGTACAATATTTAAAAAAAAAATAGGACTAAAAGTCAAGTTTATTTTTATATCCTACGAAACTTCATTATGAAAATAAAATAACCATATAAATAAAAAGTCCAGAAGTGGGGGAAGGTTTTCCAAATTCTATACAATAATATCAGAGGATAAAAAAAAAAAAACTCGCATGAATATTATATCCCTGTGTTGACTACTTATTAAAAATACTGTTTAGCGTCATATCTTCTGGTTGTAGCAGTTTAAATGAGTGCTCCTTAAAACGAGTGCTTCTTAAAGTTTCATTAGGACTATTCCATGTGAAATCGGTTGTAAAAATGCAAAAAAGGTGTCCTCAGCGATTGTAGCACATGCCATTTCAATTTCTTCCTGAAGTGTCCTTGTGAACATCGCATACGGTACCATGAGTCTCAAACTTGTCTCGAATGCTTGCAATTGTTACTCGCGTTGGCGGTTCTCTTCTGTACACAAGTCTCCATTGCCTTTGAACTTCAACAACATTCTCAGTGTTCCAGTACCACTTCAAATTTGCTTTTCGCTGTTCAAACGATAATCTTGACCCATTTTGTTGTAGCAACGATTGCATAACGTAATGTGAATCACATCTGTTTACATAACATCACACGATAATCTTAACTTCATTTGTTCGTTGTTGATTTACCTGTTACGTAACAACGCTATCATAATGTATGTCAGTCACATCTGTTTACATAACATCATACTACACATTACTGTTGTTTTTCGGTACAACTTTGAAATATATTAAATAGATAGCTATTGTGAAAGTGTATACATTTTGGCCCCTTCGCTATATATATATATATATATTATTGTCATTTTTATAGGTAGTAAGTAGAATCGATGGAGATTTGAAGAAACATTTCAAAAATATTTTATGGGTACAACCGCAATATAGTTTATATAGATATCTTTACAATATGAACGCCATGGGGATTAACTGAAGTTGTAATGACCATAGGTGTGGGGCTGTTAAAGAAAGACAGACTTTACGTAATCGTGTAAATAAATATATTTTTGTTCAAGGTAACACTAATGTGTAATGTTTCTTAGTGTCGCTTCGGCGTAGAGAATTTGTGTTTGTGACAGTCCTAGTTTAAACTCCAAACAAAAGTAAAAGGGCTTTTAAATGCTGAACCGACGCGTGTATGTCCGTTTCCCCTCCTTTACTCATACAGTGCGGAAACAGATCGCCCCAGTTTCTTCTTGTTTTGGATAGCGTGTAATTGTTTAGTTAAAATTCTATTGCTTCTCTATGAAATGTCATCATAGTTCTCCTTGTGAGGCCGGCAGATACAAGGCTAAAGTACGACCAACGTTATAGCCTACTCAATTACGCTTTCATAGCATGAATTGGCGCTAATTCTTTACATTTGCTTTATATAACAAGTCAAAGGAAATTTCCATAGGGGTCACAGTTCCCTTGTCTATCTCTGTATTTCAGAAATACGACCCCTAATTACTGCAACCCTAGCTGCAGGGATTTCCTACTTGTCGTCAGTTAGTTTGACCACTCTTTTAATACTGTGCTTTCCATTCGTTAAGTAACTCTAGCGGATGTAATGTGAACAGCTACCCCTAGTGCTATTTATAGTGTACTAAGCATCCCCGGTGCAGCACTTGGGTTTCTGTATTACGATACAATTACTGCCTTTTTTGTGTTGGGGAGTGGGAAACGCAAAGCGTAAGAGGGAGGAAGAAAGGACCTCAAACAACAACACTTGGGGGTAAGATGTTGAGATATACGATGCTTGGGAGAATATTGCCACAAGGGATGAATACGGCCAGACTGGACATTCGATGGGGCGCCCCGTGCAGAGTTTATACGAGCGATTCTCACCCCCTCTCTTGATCCCCTTTCCTGCTCCTCCTTTGAAGGGCGAGGGTAGCCGGCGAGTGAAATAAAACCTAGTGCAACCATTACTAGTTTTATTTATCTCTTCCCCAACCCCCTGCTCCGTTTTGGCCATCATGTTTCCACCATCTCTCACCCCCTCTACTTCCACGCCGACCAATAAGGAGGAGGAATAAAATTCGTTTTATATCCAACGGATCGTTCTAATAAAATTACTGACGATGAGGGTATCATACAAAACGCTGACTTTCTCTACCTTCCCTTTCCTTTCGGAAGCTCTCTACCCAGCATCACTTTCTAATTCTTCTCCTTTTTCGCTTCCTGGAATGTGTTTGTGTTAAGGTTCTATAAAATATATTACTGTAGGATGTCAATTTTTCGTTTCCCAGAAAAATGTGGTGGGGTGGGGGGTTTATGCCCCTTGCTATTGAACTTAGGAAAATTTCTCTCCGATTTATCACGGCCTTCCCCAAAATATATAATTCTTGATAGAACTTGTCGACTCCGGGAGTTAGTGGATTATGACTCTGTAGCACTGACACGTCTGTGTTTAGTGTGGTTGAGACATGTGGACCAACCTCCAAGCACTCAACGATTTTACAACTTCAGTTTCGTTTTCATCCGAACCCAAGATCCGTGGGTTCAACCGCGGCCGAAGTCGAGGACGTAAAATCAAACGCAACTTCTTTAAGCAACGAGTCCCGGGTCATAGATTTATGGCACGTTAAAGAACTTCATACCTGAAAAAGAGGTCCCTGGACAAAATTATAGTGTTATTAGATAGATGGAAATACCCGTATTTAAAGATGTGTTGCATTATGCTGGGCTTTGACGTTCAGTGAAGGACTGACTGTTACACACTGTAATAACTACCGTTATCCATAACTTGAAGAGCTGTTGACCACTTGAATAACATTTGTTCCATTTTTATTTGGATTCTGAGGCATTCTCTTTCATGTTGTACTTTTTCTCCTTCTTAGAGGGCAGTGTTGAGGTTTCTAATGATAGGTACAGCTTTCTTAACGGTATAGCATTCATGAATTAAAAATGTATTTGACACTCAATAAATTCATTTACTTCTTTTCGATTTTCCCTTAAGTATAAAAAGTACCTCAACATCCCGGCTTTCTATCACCCTTGCAGTCATACTAACTGATTCAGTAACATTATGTGACTCCATATATTTTTCTGGGAGGAAAGGAAGGAGAGAGACACTGGACGTCTAGGATTCACAGGAATGAGGTGCGTATGTAGACCCGATCCCTAAAATTGTTTCCAGTACCCGACACCGGCGGTGACCCCCCTCCACAGAACTTGAGTCCCCCAGAAGAGGCCCTTTCACGGCAGAAACTTTCCAAAATGCAAGCCCGCTTAGACCTAGTACTTTCGAATGAAATGATATGAAATAGGAGAGTGAAACATTTGTAGAAAGGGAAGACCTGTGATGAATTCAGGAGGTGAACTAGTGGAGAAATTCTCCCACCCCGGAAATTAAAAAGTTCCCCACGAAAATTTAAAATCTATATGTAAATATATATATATATATATATATATATATATATATAATTAAAAATCAAAATAATAAATGAATGAATTAAAGTTATAACCCATTTCGATAACTGCTAAATTGTAATGTAATAATAAAATTGGATTTGAAACTAAGCAATGGGCACATGTAGTGCAACAGAGCTGGTTTAATGCAATTAGATTTCGAATTTCTACTTGTTGCAGTTGCAGCTATTTTAACGATTAGTGAGTCAACAGTTTACTGTGGAAGGCTGTTGTGCTTGCGCGATCTTATCGAAAGAAACGTTAACGAAATACAATGTCTAAACAACAAACATTACTTTCGTTATTTTCTAATGAAATAAGCCATGGTCTATTGAAACCTGTGCTAATGAGGATTTTTCGGTAACTCTTCCTCAATCTTCGAACTATTTCTGATCCATCCTGAACAACGTGAAAAGTATTGAACGTGAGATTAAGCACCAAAAATTTGAATGTATGTAAGTACATTTGGTTGCATTGTACTTTTAAAGCAATCGGGGTAGGTTTTTTTTTTTTTTGGTCAGTTACATGAATGCATTTAAATGAACCTTTACAACAACAACAAAAAAAGGCGGATTATTAATTTCTGTACCATTCACTAAATGGCAAAACTAGAACAGCAGAGCAAGTAAGAAAATCACGCAAAAAGCCGTTACATTTGAAAATTGTGTATTACAAGAACAAAACACCCCAATTTCTGCGCCGATAATTCAACAAAATGCAATTAAAAATGTGTTGAATCTACCAGTTGTCTTCTTTAACACGAGTGTGCATTTTCTCAGTACGGAAGAGGTCCCCCACACCTACGAAATATGAAACTCTAATACGACAGTACTAAAAGCCAGTAAAAAGTAGGCTAAATTTCAGTGTGTTAGCAAATATACTGCTTCATGATTATACTAATGAGTATCTAAACTTCAACATGGAACAATTCTCCACGATAAATACTTTCCTTAAGGGCAGACGAATTACCAAAGTGAACTGTCTTCACTAGTTCGTTAAGTTGCCCCTTCTCTGTCTTTTGAAGTGAAGGAAGCTTTTTTTTTTTTTTGTTCATTACTCATAATAAATCAGAAAATTCGTCTAATGATTTTGAGTTTTTATCTTAAGAGCTATCGGCTATGAAACTCTAAGGAAACTCGCTGAACGTGTATTATGCATTTCATGGTCATTCGGCACCATGAATAGTGTGATGACAAAATTAGGAAATAAGATAGGTCAGGATATGCTTCAAGCTTGTGTGAAAATGTCAACTGAAGACTTAGGTAAGCAATAAGTAAACAACTGCAGCTGTTAACTTCCGCTCCGCTGTGTTCAGTTGTTCAGATATAGTTGCATAAATAAGGCTATGTGTAGAAGATTGTGACATGTTCAAAACTGAGTATCGAGCTGTTATTAAGTCCTTCACAAAAGAAGGACCAACTCCAAATGACAATGAAACAGCAATTAGACGGTGTATATGGAGAAGCATTCCCCTCGTACTCTACTGTAAAAGAATGGGCCGTACTTTTTCGAATGGGTCGAGAAAACATTGAAGACGAAGAGCGTGCAGGTCGGCCCTTGGAAGTGCTCACTCCTGAAAACATCGCTCTTGTGGAAGCAGAAATTATGGAAGACCGGTGGCTCAAAGTGACAGAATTAGCAGTAAGGTTGGGGCCTCCTAAAACAACACTCCTATAATGAACATTTAAACATGAATAAGGTTAGTGCAAGATGGGTGCCTAGACTTCTTTCCTTAGTCAAAAGCAGCAACGAGTCATCTGTTGCCAGACATTTTGGAGCTCTGCCGTGGCAACGAGAGAGAAGTTCTGAAAACCATTGTTACAGGAAATAAAACTATGATCCTCTACTATGCTCTCTTCTCCAAAAGAGAGTCAATGGAGTGGCGTAAACCTAGCGAAGCATCAGCCACAATCTTTTGGCACTGTGAAGGAAACTCTTCATTGACTTCAAGGAGAGAAACATCACAGTAAATGGGATACTATGCTGGCCTACTGTACAGACTACGTGCTTCCAACAAACATACCTAGAAAATGATTAAACCGGAAACTTATGGATCTTCCCTCGTAATTATTGCATATTGGATTGTTATTTTATTTATTCTAATAATTTAATTATTAAGGATAATTATACCTAATTACATATCAGATGTAAAGGGAAAATTAAAAATATTAGTAGATATAAATATTACGAATTTTTAAGCTTACAACACACTCGCCCTGCAGTTTGATATCCCCCTTCCCCGGAAGAGGATTCAAAACTGGGAAAGGCCCATGTCAAAATTCACGCAGGCAACCAGGCGAAACCACGAAAAAAATCATAGGACAGAATGGCTGGTTCCAAAAGTTTGAACTCGGAACTTTTCAAGATATGCCAACAGAGCCACCCCGCTTGTTTCTTCCTGCCTTCTTTTCGACAATAATGGTCGATGAGCCTTAAAAGGTGCAAAACCATTCCTCCTTAGCTAAGAAAATATAGGTACCTACAAACCATTTGAAATTGCGTACTAAATTCATACCGCAGGTCGAAAGCTGTCAACGAACGACAAACTCAGCAGTATGTCGTTCGCTCTAAGTTTTATATTAGTAGTCGAAAGAAGAAAGCTGTTAAGCTCAATGAACTTTGTGATGCACTCCTGTGCAGGAAGCAGAGGATATGCAATTTCGAGTTGAAAGCCTTGCGTATGTTGAAAACAAACTTGAAATATACAGCGGAGGTTTGCAGTTTTCTGTAACGAGATTAGGCAGTCACGCGGCGTGGCGGGTTGGAAGCAATTAGTAACCGCTGGAGAGGCAACTTTATTAACAGTTTGGAGCCTCCGTTTCACAGAATGGCGGTCTGCCCTCTCAGAGACCACTAAACATTGCAATTCATTAGCAGAGAAAACCATTTAAATTGCTTCGGATTCTATCTCCATACACATGCGCACTATTGTTATGTGGTTGTTGAGTCACGTGACATTACAACAGGATATACCACTGGCAGTAAAAACAATTTGCATTTGTATAAGCCGACAGTGTATTCTGTCTCCTTATTCATGACCTTGCTATTATCAATTACGTGGATAATTTCCATAGAGATGAGCTAGACAGGAAAATCTCGCTCGCTTATTTTACTTTACGTTCTACATTATTAGGTGATTCAAAAGTTTCCGGTCTAAGGTGACAGAAATAAACGAAATATTTATTTTTCAATATAAACCCCTTAATATATTGTGCTCATATCCCAGTTTTACCGTTTCTGTTTCTTCTTTTTCTTTCCCTCTTATAGTTCACTAGTCCTTATCTAGTAAAGCCGTAGACATTGCCTATTGGCTGGGGTATGAGAGATTATCGTATAAACTCAGTGACGTCATCCTCCAGTGTTATATACCTGTTGTTTCTCATTTCTAGGGTAAGTTGGTTATTAGACAGGAAAGAGACAAGTTGATTTCTGCATGAGAGTGCAAAATTTGTTGGGCAGGACCTAACTTCCTTTCATTCCTCCAGTAACAAATTATAGAGTAATTAGGGCGTATAGCTGCATAGGAAATAATTTAAATTGTGTTGCTGGGGACTTTCAAGCATGAATGGGGCCAAATGCGGAATTAATTCTGACTAAATTACTGGCATTCAAAAAGTAATGGCAATAAAACTCAGTGTCCTAGCTGTGACAACTGGAATTTAGTATTACGTAGCAGCAATTGTTTCATAAATGTGCAATATTAAATGTGTCGAAGTGACAAAATTTTGTAAATAAAATCGTTTTTGATTTGTAGTAAGTAATATCGACCTAAAATGATAAGTAGGTATGAACAAAGGTGTTTCATAAAAATCCAAGTTGCATGAGAAAAAATGCAGCTCGTTTCAGGGCGTTACAAGAAGCTTGTGGGAGGGAAGATCTGCGGTATCGAATTATTGCAAAATCGGCGGAAGTATTTCATCAAGGAAGGGAGTATTGTGAGCACAGACCACTGGTAGACCCGACGTTGCAACAGACAAATGTTGAGGCTGTAAGAACTGTATTGGAAGGCGCTGGACATTGTGGAAATTTCCATGTAACTTTGAAGATCGTGGCTTGCTTTCGAAGATCAAAGAGGCATTCGCTTTCAATGAAAAGCTTTAGAATACACCTCGTCCAAGGATTTGTCCATGCATTGAATACAAGGTTTTCACCCGGAAACTGCGATTCCTAAGGAAGCTGGTCATCAGGGAAATGTAGGGGGGTAGGAATGTTATGCTCGGGGAGTTTGTAGACAACGCCCTAATGCCACGTTGAAGGAAAGATTTTTTTCCATGTTTAGTAACACTACTACTTTCTCGGATTTAGGCTGAAAACCAAACGAGAAGTTTTCGGTCACTCACAGTAGTTGCTGAGAAGCCATGTGCCCAGGACGAAACCCAAACTGGTGATTGGGTAGCAGTTGCCCCTGTTCTAGATGAGGAAGTAGCAGGCCGGGCTAGGAGAAGTCTTTCAAAGGCTTTTGAGATGATAGGAATGGGACTTACTGAGTGGTAGCTGGAGGGATGAACTCAATCTTTGTCGGACTTAGAATGCAGATCACCCGCGCCTCCTTCCACGTCAAATGGATCACGGCTCTTTTAGGAAAGTTCTAGAGCATTTCCGTGGTGATACGGTATTGTCCAGGGATTATGGGATTTCAGGTTTTGCATATGGCTATTTCAATCAAGAGTTAATGTCCAAAGACTTTTAGATAGTGAGAGAAGTATCCAGAAAGGATGCTGTAGATGAAACACGCCGTCATCCACTGATTTGTCAATGCATTGTTGGGGAACTATATTTAAAGTATGTTATCTAAAAGTAACCTAAATAAATTTAATGTGAGACTGTAACGTGTTGAATGAACAGTGTTTAACGCCCGCTTTTGCACAGAGGCACCACAGGCGATGGACACTGATGATACATGACATGAAATGATACATTGGGAAAGGATTTATTTTTAAGGAAGGAAACGTTCCAGGTCTAAGTTTAGGGTACCTCCCCGGCATTTGCCATTTATGAGGACTGAGGAAAACCTGGAAAAAACCTCAGTTAGGAAGGACGGTCCTGGCGGTATTCGAACCCACAACTCCCGCTCACGAGTCCGAGACTTAACGACCTCGGCCACCCGTGGCGGTCTGTAATGTGTTGTCATTACTTTTCAAAAGATTAGTATTTTAATGTTGGTATGAGTTGGGTTTCATGGTTAAATGTACCTTTTATTTATTTAATTTTTTGGTAAATTCTTGCTACGGGAATTAAATAACGAACTCATTTTAATTACAGTTAAATGCTTGGGACTTTCTTTTATCTCACTCCGTCATTTTGAGAATTAATTTGTGAAAGTTTATAAGGATTACTTTCTTTCCTGTTTTTATTTTTTTAAATTTTGTTTTTGTTTAGTTCTTGATGTTGTAATGTTGTATTATTAATTATGTCTTAAAATAAATACGGAAATACTCCTTTAGTGATTTAGGATGAAATTCATTAGAATTTTCCTTTTTCTCTGCATTTGTATATTTGTATATTGTCAGTTTATTATGTCTTAATTTGCGAAGTAAATAAAATAATTTACTTTTAATACTTTCGGGTTAAATCGGAGAACTCTTTCCTTTCGTCTACTTTCCGAGAAGAATAGTACGGGAGAAGCCTTGATGACATTTTTCCTGGAAGTAATATTACAGTTATTCAGATGTTTATTTATGTTACATTGACATGATACACGTGCATCAGAATTCACTAAGAAAATGTTGTCCCCTCTCTACTATCTCTTTCGTACATTTTTACCATAACAGAGTGAGTGTGGAAGTAAGAATAAATAATGTACTAGTTAAGACATCCTCAGATATTCTAAATAATATTCATAGTATCTGCCCAATCTTTGCTGTAATGCTGCTGGAGGATTACAAAGTATATCATGGTAGAGTATTATTGAAAAGACAGAAGCAATAACACTAGACTCTGGGAAGTTGGTGGGATGGGGGATGTCTTTAGGGTCTGTCCCACATGTTATACTGTAACATTTATTATGCTGTGTTATATCCCTTTGCGTGAATTTTGTGTAAGGTTATTTTCTCTTGTTTTGAGGAATATTTATATAAGTTCGTTTGTTTTGCACGGGGAAATGTCTATAGAATTTGAATTATTTTCTCTTCTAAGGGAAGTTAAAATGTTGTAATCGATGTTCGACAGCTCTTGGTGAGAATTCTTATTTGGCGAAGAACTTTATCACGGCATGGTACTTAAAGTTTAACATTACAGTAACTTAGAAATCAATGCCTCCAGCTAAATAGCATGTGTAGAGATTTGAAACTTTTCCATAAATGTTGTTATCTGTCACTAATATCTGGACCGCCATGGTTGGTCGAGGTCGTTAAGGTCCGGACTCTTGAGAAACCATCAAATCCTTATAAATGGCAAATGCAGGGGAAGTGCCCTAAACTTAGGACTGAAACGTTTCTTTCTTTAATTTTTTTTCCTAATTTATCAACTTTCATCTCATGTATCATCAGTGTCCACCACCTGAAATGCTTCAGTAGTAAAATCGAGCGTTAAACACTATTCAGAAAAAAAAAATAATAAAAGGGTTTTAAGATTTCATAAGAACTCATTACCTAAACTTGTGATTTCAATAAAAATGTAGTGCATAATTAAACTGCCTGATAAATCAACTTATTAGTCCATATATCTACAGTATTTTAATTTTATTTAACGCCTATTTTTACTACTGAGGCACCACAAATGGTATATCCAGGGTGCCAAACACTTTCACCGTAAACATCTATTTAATATGTTTCAAAGTTGAACTGAAAAAACAACAGTAATGTGTCGTATGATGTTCTGTTAACAAATGTGACTCACATACAATATGTTAGCGTTGCTATGTGACAGGTAAATAAAAAATGAACAAATGAAGCCAAGATTATTGTATGATGTTTTATAAACAGATGTGACTCGCATTACGTTTGTTAGCGTTGCTACAATAAAATGAGGCCAAAATTATCATTTGAACAGCGGCACCCAATTTTGAAGTGGTATTGGAAAACCGAGAATGTTGTTGAAGTTCAAAGGCAATAGGACGAAGAGGTTTCCACTTTGTTCTCCGGATCTAACTCCGTTGGACTTCTATCTATGGAGAACTCTTAAGGATGCTGTATACTGTAGAAAACCAGCTCACTGGCAGCACTTCGGGAAGAAATTGAAACTGCATATGCTGCAATCGCTGAGGACATTTTCACAAATGTTGCTCAATCAGTAGTTCAACGTACTCAGAAGTGTATCGACGCCGATGGTGGGCATTTTGAGCAACTGTTGTAACTGTACAAGTGCTCATCAGTGCTCATGATTAGTGCTCATCATTTTCTGTTTGTGTGAATTCAGTTTTGTTATCTTAACATAAGCTTTTTCTTTGTTTGAAGTGTGTACACATTTTTGACACTCTCTGTGTATCTACAGTGTCTAATGCTATTTGGTATAATATTCAACTAATATTTGTGCCGTTCTTGCATATATTTTTGTCTACCTTGTGCCAATATCCCCCTTTCCTTCCATGTTCATTCCCTACCCATTGTTGGAAGTTGTTGGAAGTTGCGTAGCGTGAGCCATTTTCTTGCTGTTTTCTGCTAACGAGGGGGCTTAGTATTCATCGGGGCAAGACGTGTCTTTGCTAAATTTGTAACGCCGCAGCCTTTTCTGTTTGCCACACTCGGAGACTATGGTAGTATAGAGATTTGTAAGCATTTTTCGGTATTGTAAAGCTTTAATTTCATTTTAAGTTAATGCTAGCTTAGTAGCAATCAGAACTTTTGTGTAATATATTCAGTCTAATGTTTGAATAAAGAGTTTATAAAGTGTTTAGCCAGGTACATGCTATTTTAAAAAATTAAGTTATCTTTCTTCTCTTTGCTCCTTCTTCAGTTATTCACGTCATCATTTTATTCAGAAACTGACTGGCGTCTGCAGATGCGTTCTTGCTACTGGCAGAGCTGCAATGCGGGTCTTGCTTGGTCTTGAGGCATTGTTGATAACTAGCCCTGGAGAAAGTGGGTAATTGCCCTGAACTCACCCGGTCGCAGAGAGGCGGTATGCTGTTTGGATGTTAGGCAATGCGGTCCATAGGGAGGTGGGATGGCCCTGTCAGAATAGCCTGACGCTAAGGGTTACTTTGTCTAATCCCATTCCACACTGAGATGGCACAACAGATCCAAAATGTCGCAGTGCTCAAGGGCTTTGCCTGCTCCGCCTAGGGTATAGAACAGAACAATTGCATATGCATTCATCCTGTGATTATGACGTCAATTGGAGTATTCTCTGAAATATAGAGCAATGAAATCTATATGGTAGCAACTTAAGAAGCGGTTACGTTTTCCCTCATTGTAAAAGAAACTTTATTCCACAATTTTAAGGGCTTTAAAATGAATTTTAAATGACGCCGCTGTGACGCCATTGGCAGTTCAGATATTCTCATATTTTCATAGCAATCTGACAGGCATTAAGTCTAGCTATGTTTTAGAAGGCTGTACCGTTGATACAAGCTGGAAGCTCTGGACCACTAGCCATTACTAAGCAGGGTGCCTCCGGCGGTAACATTCTGGAGATCGTAGGTTTACATCCCTTTGATTTTTTCGTGATTTTCTTTGGTCGCTTAAGCGAATGCTGGTTTAGACCTTTTCTTTCAATGAAATTTCCGCTCTCCCATTTCATTTCATTTCGTTGGTTCTGTTACAGGATTATACGGTCGAAAGTGCCCGGCGAGGTGGACTAGTACCGTGCCCGGTGTGACAGTGACTAGCGCTTTCGAAAGATTTCTGCCTCGACGTATGATATGCAAGAGACCCTTCTGAGGGACGTGAGATTCTTGGTAAGCAAGTTTCCCCGGCGTCGGGGCGTTTGTTTGGGAATAATATTAGGGACCGTTCGTTCAAGAGTCCTGGCCCCCTCAACTCAGTCCTTCCTCCCGAAGTGCCTCCAATGGGCGTTAGTCTAGCATAACCATACTTGTCTTGTAGACCCAAGACAAACCGGCCAGGTCGATGTATTTTTAGGGGTAAAAACCTTAACCATGGCTTCATTGGAAGTGAAGTTGGTTGTGTAGTAGATTTACGGCAAGAAAAGGAACCTCAACCTGAAGGAAGAGGCCTATGAGCAAACTTGTTCTGTAATTTCACCCCTGAATTGAACGCGACGGTAATAAACCAAATAAATAAAATAAACCCATAGAGGTGTAGGCACAAACGACTATCCCCTAAGCAAAGTTGAAGTACAGAAACATTCTGCTCTCCAATCAATTTTTATTGGCCGTATGGAGAACACAATGGGCTCCAGGCTGAGAAAATCATGCAAAAATAAAAGATAACTATCAAACAGAAGACCGAGTCAGGACCAAGCCGCCTTAAAGTGAAAATAATAATCTAACAGAATACCTATTATGGTTTTACCATTAGAAGAAACGCAGAAAATTTGAAGCACCGAGGAAGGCAATATGGACTATCATAGAAGTTCCGTTGATCAAAAGCATAGCCTTTGTCCAAAATGTGAAAAATTCTTGGTGCAAATGCCTAGCTTATGAAGCTTCTAGAAGGAAACAAAATCATAAACATTCACGGCAGTTCCAATAATGGAGATTTGCTGATAAATTACTATCTAAATGCCTCATGGCCGTACTCCTAACGAGCCACTGGGAACGCCTGCCTTAAACTGTTATTTTGGGACACGACATCACAGAAAAATTGGTGTAATGGATGCAGTTAAAAGCAGAATAAATTTATCCTGGTTCAAACATCAAATCGGACCCTTAGGATACACTTCTTATGTATAAACCTTTACGAAAAACCCATCCCTTAATTAAACTTTTCATATTAAAATGTCAAATAAAATCAGCCCTCACCATTATTGATCAAGTTGCAGAAGCAGAAAAATTACCACAATATTTGTTAACCTTTTATCTGCATATTGTTGTTGCTTTTGAGGTACAGTATGACATGAGGACTTCATTTATAAACTCCTGCTCCCTAAACTCCAAGGATTTATTGATGCATTGTTGACAATATTTTCATCCTAAAGCTGTGTTCCCTAAGGAAGCTGGCCACCAGTTTTGCTAGTTTTTCAGATTAAGTGTTTCTAAGTATGAAAAGCTCAGGTTTATGTAAAGAAGCAAAGGAACGTTGTTAGAACCTTCAGATGGAAATATGACAATCCCTGTAGGGGTCTGTGCGCCATCGTTTCAACGTCCAAGAGGGCCACCAAGTTTAAACCGGATGTGAAAGCTTAGAAGATGACCCGTCACATCAGAAATAACGATAAGGTGTACGATGTGGTTCTGGAGGATCGCCGATCAAAGGTTTCCGAAATTGGAATTTCAGGGGAAACTCGTATTTTACATTTTGAGGGAAGAATTATAGGCAAGATGGGGACCAAGACTACTGAATTATGATCAAGAGCTAGCCAGAGTGCAAATTCTCAGCAAAGTTTTACTTGTTCTCAGAGAGATCTTGCCGACTTTATGCGTTGGTTTGTGATCAACGATGAAACATGGATGCACTACAACACACCTAAAACAAAACAACAGTCTAAAAACGGAAGCATCACGATTCTCCACCGCCAAAAACGGTGTGTGAAATATGCTGGAAAGATCATGACATCTGTTTACTGGTATGCCAAGTGGTACTGCCAATTCACTGTCATCCCCATGGAGCATATTACGGTAATTTTTTGAACCTATTGAAGACAAAAATACGCGAGTAAATGCCATGCTTATCAAAGAAGACAGCAATCTTGCATCAACATAAAGTTCATCCTACACATGTGTCGCTGTAGTGGCGCAAATCAATGAAATTTGCTGCCACATCCACCTTATTCCCTTCATTTAGCTCCATCAAACGTTCATCTTTTTCTAATCTGAAAACCTTCTGTGTTGAGAAGAAATATTCTCCAATAAAGATTTTCAAATAACAGTTGAGACGTATTATGCAGGCCTGGAGGAAGCAGGACTTTCGTTATGGAATAAAAGCTTTGGAGCATCAATGGACTAAGTGCATTAGTGTCAAAGGGGACTGTGCTGCAAAATAAGAATAGCTTCAAAAAGCTATGCCGTTATTTTATGTTTTATTCCGATATACTTTTACTTTTCAAATGACCCTGGTAGTTTATCAATAGCATATCAACACATGGTTTAGCTAACTGTAGATCTAATGTAAAACCACCACCATCTTGGATAGAAGTAAAATATTGCGAACTTTTGACTTATTCACATCAGTTTCAGATTATGTCACTGTAGTGAAAAACAAATATATAAAGAATAACAATTTTGTAGAAAAGTGCTATGTACTGCTTGTTAGAAAGTCACAGAGTTAGCGCACTTTCAAAAGACTTCGTTATTGCCAGCTATTCAGAGAAAAAGATTTTAAATTGAAGATCCAATAACAAAACATAAAAAAGGAAGGCAGAGGAAATGCTTGGAAGTAAACACAACAGAAAAAAAAGTTTTGAGATGTGCAGCAAAAGATGTAAATATGAAGAAGTCAAATGGAGAAGAAAGGGTATGCATATTTAAAGAACCTCTTTGCAAGAAAAACAAAGAAATATGCCTTTTAAATCTCCTTTCGTTATAGAAAGTTTAAAAAAAACATGAAGTTTAAAAAGATTATAAAGAAACAGCTTTGTATACAATCCCTTTTAAAGCTAAGAGTATTATTATTATTATTATTATTATTATTATTATTATTATTATTATTTGTATTTTTATATAATATGAGAAATTAATGAAATATGAATATTTTACCAGTAAAAGTATTCAATATGTACTAAAATGAATTGAATTTTATGTTTAGAAACCCTTTCTCAACAAAGTGTTACTTATATTCTGTGGGTTTTCAGGTCTTCTAAATCATTGTTGCATTTTAAAGTAATTAATTATAGTACATCTATCTAAATCATTGTTATCTTTATGTTTTGAAATAACAAATTATTAACACAGAGCCCCGCGTCCTTTTGCTTTCTCTTATAAGATGGTATTTTGAAACTATACTTGCGGTTCATCCCCATTTAAATATAAACACAATATACATGTCTGTTACAAATATAATCATAATATTTTACATATTGTATGTAGTTAGTGATGTAAATACATTGTATGTTTATGTTTATAACACGGTGTAACTGTAATCTATAAACTGTATGTCAAAAAAGAGAACGTTTCTGGTGTTAACTGCCTACGGTAGCGTGGAGACCGAGAGGATCATATAAAATCTTTACAAAGGGAAAATGAGCCGTTTTTAAAACGTCTTTTAAAATCATTAAAGGGCTCTGACCCCGACCGGTGGTTGTACAGCTAGCCTTTGAACTGGCCAGTGTCGACAAAAGTTTTACACTTTAAACTTTCAAATAACTAGAAAGACGTAAGGCTTGCGCGTGCCTTTTGGCGTCTCCTAGTCAACACTTTTTTGTTTGAATTTAATATATAAGGAAGCGTTTCTCAGCTGGAGCACTCAGTTTCAAGTTCTACACGCGGCAAGGTGCACGCAGTTTTTAAGTAGTTTAAGTTTTACACGCGGCGAGAAGCAGTAATAAGATATACACCACGATAGAGGCAGTATGCAGTTCGACGTTGCTGAGGCATGAAGTTATAAGATCTACCAGCCGCTAGAGATGAACAATCCCTCAGTTCTCAGTAAGCATTACTCAGTTTCATGTTTCACCGCCACCCGAGGTCGTTAAGGCGCGGACTCGTGAGCGGGAGGTCTGGGATTCGAATCCCATCAAGACCTTCCTCCCTGATTGAAGTTTTTTCCAGGTTCCCTTAATCCTCATAAATGGAAAATATCGGGAAAGTGCCCTAAACTTAGACTTGGAACGTTCCTTCCTTTAAAAAATAAACACTTTTTTAATTAATTTCATATCATTTCAATCTCATCACCAGTGTCCATTGCCGGTAATGCTTCAGTAGTTAAACACTCATAAAAAAGCTTCAAATTTCACACCGGGCGAGACAAGCAGTCAGAAGTTCTACACATCGCGAGAGGCAGCTATAAGACACACACACAGTTGGCAGTACTCATTTTAAGTTTGACGTTGCTGAGGCACGCAGTTCACAGAATCAGGTACGCCGGGGTCTTTTGTCTCTTGTCTTTGGTCTTCGTCTTCTGCCTGTCATCTTTGGAGGACGACCTGTAGACGTACACCCTCAGTATTACTATGGCAGATTCCTAAAAGGTAAGGGCCCGTTAGGGCTATTATTTGCAATTACACTTCAGATTGGGGACTTGTCGCCCCTACAATAAACTAGATGGCATGGCACACTGGGGTTTGTCTCTACCATCCCCCTCCTGAACAGCTACCCCCTAAGTCACAACTTTAGTCGTGACAGTTCTCTGTTTGCGCTCCATTTTGTGACTACCTACTGTTCAAACGCTCTGCGCAAAAATAGGCCAACAATAATTGTAATAAAGTTGAGCGTTGCAGCAATGCATTACGAGTAATAAACAATAAAATTGAATGAAGTTGCCGGCGAACTGCCGAATGAATTTGCACTCGTGTCTAATACACGATTAAATCTATGCGAACTACAATTATGGATATTACATTTGGACAAAAAAGGTGCGCATCAGATTCGCGTAAACACAGTAGTTTTCTTATTGTCCCATTCAGCAGAATTACTTAAATGTAGATACGTGGTAGAAAGTTCTTGTGTATTTGTGTTTGGCACATTAATAAGTGGCTATTTTTGTTGGTTTTAATTATTAGTACAATATACTAACAGTCTTAGGTGCTGTGGTGGTTCTAGACGCTTAAAACTGATAGGGGGGGGACTGAAACAGAAAATTTGGATATCAGAATTGAATGGCGAAAAGTGACCGCAAAGTGGACAATATTAGCACATCCTTTTTTTTTATGGATATATATAAAATAAAGTAACACTATTAACAATGTAACAAATTAACAGTAATTATGATAGTAGAAAAAGATAAAACACAAAGAAAAAGTCACACTGGAGATCGCTATATTTCGGACTCCACGAGTATATAATAATATAGCGATCTCAAGTGTGACTTTTTCTTTGTGTGACTCTGTGTTTTATCTTCTTCTACTATCATAATTACGGTTAATTTATATATAAAACATACATAATATATAATAACATATATATAAATTATATATATAATATATTATATAACATATATATAAATTATATATAATTTATATCCATCATCTAGTGGGATTTCGGAGTGCCAATTTCCGTTCGAAAATGAAAGGGTGCCATTTGTCACTACTGTTGACGAGTCAGGTCCTGTCAGTCAGATGCCTCTGTCGTTAAAGTTAACATGGCATGTCACTTATCTGTGGAAGAACGTGTGTTTATTTGCAAAGTTTACCTTAAACTGAATCTGCTCGCCGTATACGCTGGGATTTTGTCGAAAAGTTTCCCAACTCTGTACTAACTGCAAGAAAAACTACACGCGATCGTCAATAAATTTGAAGTTTCGGTTTCGGTGTTAGAGAAGAAACATTCTAAGGGAAAATCAGTTTTAACCAAGAATAAACTAGATGAAATCGTTCCAGTTTAGATCGATCGCCTCCAAAATCGGGAAACAAATGAGCTCCACAAACGGGTGTATTTCCGTCTTCTACTCGCCTATTGAAACTGAAATCCTATCGCTATATACGTGTACAAGGTTTGAAACGAATTGATTCCGTAAGGGAGTTAATGAATGCAATTGGCTTTTTCTATCAATGGAAGACGGTTTCATCGACCCATACCTTTGGTTTTTCTCCTATGAAACTTGACTTCACCTAAATGACGTGAACATCCTCAAATGCTGACTTAGGCGAGTGAACGACAACATTTTTACAAGATAGACTGCATGTTTGAGAGCAGTAAGTCAACATTTCCCGCATCTACTTATAAGGTAAGGCTTTTAGTGCGTCTCTTCCCGGCGACTCTCTGTTCTCTCCCGCAATGGGAAGAGAGCCCGCCAATGGACTACCAATATCATATAAAATAATGACCCAGTATTGTTATATGAACCGTTTAAAAAAAAACATTTAATGCTACTATGATGTGAGGAATCGGTAGTTACCGCAGTGCAGAGATCACACTACAATAATGATCTAACATTAATACCCGAGACAGTTCTTTGTTCCTACCTTGAGTATATCTAATTAATATGCATGGTATGTAATTGTATATTATGTGTTTATTTACAACTATTTTATTACACTTTTATTGCCACATATATTATCTTTACAAAATATAGTCAGGTGTTATCAAAGTCACTAATCATGTAAATACTATTTCAGTTTATCGTAATGTGTAAATGTGTATGAAAATTGTACGCAGAGCATTTTTCTGGTGCACCTCTCACTCTCGTTTCGGCAGCTGGCAAGCACGGTCATAAACCATCACAAAAGGTTTTATTACTTTATCCGGCCAGCAGAAGTTTAAAGGGAAAACACTTTCTCTTCTGCGTGGTAAACCAGCCAAAATAGTATGAAAACTGTACTGAACACTGTTAAAGCTCATTGAACCTACCGGTCTTGGTCCCCTTTAAATTTAAAAAGCAGCCTATGACTGAAATCGTGCGACACATGTATAAATCTAGCGAATAAAATGCTAGTTAAATAATGTCGAGCCAGCATTGAGAAATGTTGTTAAGAAGAGGGCGCGAAATCTCGCGTGGGTTTTAGGTAACGACTCCTGATTTATATAACGAAGCAGTTGTCCCACTAAAGCACACATTTATGCATTTTACTAGTCAAGTCCAGTACACGTGGCCATTGATTTCACATCGCCCAGCTTACGAGACGAGAGATCGCCAATGAAAGAACCTTAATTCAATAAACTCCAGCATCACTTTACCTCTTCAGTGAACAAAAGTCCACCGCCGCAAACCCCAGTGCGGGAAAGTAAATATCCACCCCGGCATTCACCATGAAAAAATCAAATGTCAAGATTACCAATCCAAGGAATTTGAATCCGGGATTCCACGAATGCAATTCACTGCCATCCCAGATTATCAAAACAAAAGTTTTACATTATTAGTTGTATAGTATGATTAACTGCTATTTTAAAGTTGGCTATCGACACTAAGAAATATAACATTCCCCTGATCGGGAGAGAAGTACCTGCAGGTAAGCATCAATGGCTAACTTTGATGTAAGAAATAAAATATTGATCATACTGGTCTACAGGCGCAGGAACTGATTACACTGTTTCAAAAATTAAGGGATAAATTATGAATACGGAACACTCTCCTTGTCCGGGCAGATTTTGACGCTTGGCAACCCTTTACTCAAGGCAGCAACAAACTCTATCCTGTTACACGTTTCACAGTGCACTGTGCTTTCCTACTTTCCTCGTAGAAATTATCCGTCTTTAAAGAAAAGGAAGATAAGGGGGTGGGGTTCTTGGTTGTTTAGATGAAAAGCACTGTACCGGCTTGCCTCTTACTTATCCATTACAAGCTTGATGAGGAACCAGCCATCACCCTTAAACTAAGTGCACTATTATCTTGCTATGGAAAGCACAGAAAAAGACGAAAACTCTTACCTTCCTTGGCGTTAGCTGAAGCGCGGAAAGAGCAGAAATTTAAGATGATGGTTTTATACACGACAAAAGAGGAAAAGCCAAGTTGCATCATATACCTGTCCCTAACAGTTCCTTGGGCATCTGATTCCTTCTTACCAATATTTCAAACTTTCACATTGGCAGAGATATTGAGCTTTTAAACATTTTTAAAATGTTTAAAGAATAAAATGGACATTCTTTAGTCTGAAGAAAAGAAAGAAAGAAAAAAAAAAGAGATTAAATTATAAATAAAAAAATTGATGCAGGATAATAATAAAAATAGCACAAATAATGCATCAATGTGATGAATGAAGACTATAGCAGAATGAAAATAAAAAAAAAAAAAACAGAAATACAATACCCAAATTGGAAAAGTTTCCAATACTTTCTAGTACAAACCTTAACTAGAACAACACTGGGTCTGTCAATGGCGGTCTTTGCTATTTCAAGCACTCCACATGTATTAACGCTTTATATACGAAGCGAAATGAGTTAATTTTAATATTTCAATCAACAAATTGTTTTCGTCACTATTTATTTCATCTACATTTGACGATGAGAAAACATGAAGTAGGTTTCTAGCACACAAACTTCAAACCGTTTCGAGATGTATTTCGGGAGATAAAAAATAAAGAGCGGGCATAAGTTTTGACCCATTTTCACGAAATAACCCTTTATCATAAATAAAAATATATGTCGGTATTCTATGTACATAGGCACTTTTTATCTTAATTCAACGTGGCCGCCATCCATTTCAAAGCACTGTGCCTATCGTTCTGCCCTGTAAATATCTTTTTACACTCATGACTTGATACAAAGTCTTCAAATTGAAACTAGTCGTGAGCTGTTTTGCTTTCGAAACGTGATTTTAAATATTTCAGTCCTGCTGATTAAAAATAACTTTTATTTTTCTGCATCACATCAGAAATTTTTGGCAAATCAAGAATGGACTTTTCATATTTTTTCTTCGACAAAGCGCACCTAGTTCAGGAATTGCTTAAGAGTTAAAATTGAAATAAATAATTTTAACTGCCTATTTCACGTATTAGCTATTCGACACTTCATAAAATCTTATTCGTTTGATCCAAAATGTTCTCTTGGATTTTCTCTTGTATGTTTTCGTAGAATCTCTGCACAGCATTCAACAGTAATCCATGTATTACAACGCCCAGACATCTTTCTTCAATTTCTGGCATATTTTGATGGAACGTTTTACCTTACTATTGTGCCCCAAGGTTTTCAGGAAATAAATCCAAATGTGAGAAAAAAAAATTAATTTGAGTCTCATATTGCATTCCAAACACGATAATCTCTCTAGCGTATTGTTCATAATTTTATAATAATCAGAATATTTATTGTTTCCTAGAAATGTTTGAATTATTTCTTTAAATGCACAGGAAGGTACGTGCGCTGGCTGATATTATAAAGACTTCAATAGATCGCATCCACCCATTTTATCCGAAGTTTCTGGGCATGAGAAAAATTTCCGTTTGATGGGTGCCGTGCTTGATTACATTGAACCAAAAACACATTCGGATGGACTTTTTGCAAGAATGTTGTTCTCCGACGTCTCATAGCTGTAAATGAAACATGATTCATTACTTCACACCAGAGATGAAGGAGCAGTCCAAATAGTAGGTGGCAACAGGAGAAATTGCACCAAAGAAAGCAACAACGGTTCCATCTTCAGGAAAAGTCACGACTACGGTTTTCTGGGATTCTCGTGGTGTGGTGTGGTGTTCGTAGACTACCTCCAGACTACCTACTCCCCTCACTGGGGAGTACTACGCTTTATCAAATGAAGGATGCTATTCAGGCTAAACGTTCACACCTAACCAAAAAGAAAGTTTTCTTTCATCACGATAGTGCGCCTTCACACACGCTGCAAAACCGCATGACCTTCGTTTCCACCATATTTAAGGGATTTTTCTCCCAGCGATTACTTTTTGTTCCCAAACCTGAAGAAATGGCTGGGTAGACGACAGACACTTATTTTTCACAATTAGATAAATCTTATTTTACTGGGGATGTTACACAGTTGGAAAATAGTTGGACTAAATGTACAAGGTGACTATGTCGAAAAAAAATATTTCTCTTAAATTTTGTGTTTTCTTCATCACAGCGATAACCTTTAGAAAACCCCTCGTATTAGATAAAAGCAAAAACATTAGTCAACCGAGCACCGAGCAAATTTTACTGTCATATGCTCTATTACTATGCTATCCAATAATAGCATTATATTAATGACACCTCTGTATTGCTGCCATGAAAATAAATTATTAATTAGAGAAGCTTGTAATTTACAACACGACAAAAGTTGTTGTTAGTTTCAGACCAGGTACTTCAAAATATCATATTTTGAACAAAATAATATCTTTAGTATTAAATACAGCCATTATCACTTTCGAGAATCTCCTACCATTGTGATAAGAGTATAAATTCTATTGCGATAGAACCCCTTAAGGCGAGAAGCAAAAGCTTCCATCCAGTGCAGTTTTTAGTTTACAGAAGATACCGAATTGCTATCCTTGGAAATAATTATCTAACGAATCTGAGTGTGCAATGCCTGGGGAACACTAGAATCTCAGCAAAGATGGATAATGATCTCTCAAACCACCTTAGCTGTAAAAAGTTCCTTAATTTTCAGCATTTCATGAGCATGTTCCAGCTGGTTATAATACCCAACGGCGTTGATTGTATGTCCGGTTGACAGCAGTTAGTTCATCCTGCATAGTCCAAACACAGAGAATAACCTTCTTTTGTTATAGTGGTGGTTCCGGTTGTTTGCAAATAGATTCATGATAGATTCAGTGATCAGGATTTACTTCCCTTGCATGTTAGCGACCCTCAAGAAAGGGATACTTCTGCTGACATGACAATAACGCAAAATAGGTGTCAGCTCCTGTGAAACCCGACAGCCAAGTTTAAATCCTTTACCTAACCCTGGGTACCAGTAACAATTGTAGGTTTAATTATAAGTTATAGTTGAAATAGCCGTAGTGCTGGGTTCAGTACCAGTTTAGTTCTTTGAAGTTTAGTTTTGTTTTAGTTATAGTATTAATATTGTAGATTTTAAATTGTAATTGTATTGATAAATGTAAGAATAAAAAAAATAATCTGGAATGTTATGTCCTGATATAGAATATAGTTATTAGGATATAAGCTTACAGAATAAAATAAAAAAAAAATCCTTTACTTAGCAGTATGTTTTCTGCAATGACGTTGAATTGCTGTAGCACGTCCTCAAAAGCCTGGCTGCTGTTCATCCTTGAAGGTTTCGTTGCATGCTGGAACTTCGTGAACTACTTTTTCACTCTCCGTTCATTCACAGCATTAACACAGAAGGTGGCCAAGGTCGTTAAGGCGCGGATTCGTGAGCGGGAGGTCTGGGGTTCGAATCCCGCTAGGACCGTCCTCCCTGACTGAGGTTTTTTCCAGTTTTCCTCAGTCCTCATAAATGACAATGCCAGGGAGGTACCCAAAACTTAGGCCTGAAACTTTTCCTTCCTTTAAAAAAATCCTTTCCGAATTTATCATTTCATCTCATATATCATCAGTGTCCATCGCCTGTAGTATCTCTGCAGCAAAAACGGGCGTTAAACACTATCCATTCATTCCCTAGTTAGCATATAGGTTCCGGATGCTCTTGTTAAACCGCACTAACACTAGGAAAAACTGAACGTACCAGCTTAACAGTGACTAAAGGCAACAATTCGTTCCTGCCTGAACTGTATTTGTTGCACATTTAATTGTCGCCAATACTTGAATTTCTGAGTATCGCAACAAAAAACACTGTCGACGGTATGTTTGTGATCGAGGAATAAACTGACTTATTTAAGTTCATCCTCCCCTGTGATGGGATTCCTAAGAAGCTTACCTCTAACAGATTTCTTAGTTACTGCTCCAAATATATCCCCAAAAAGACGATGAAATTTTCAGAGTTCCAAATGAGAGGTAAAAAGCATATTCCTCATTAAATGAGCGGAACACTGCGACTTTTTGCACATCGTCTGAATATGTTTCATCACTTTTTGGGGAGTTTTCTGCTCATCTGTTGTCTTTCCAAAACTGTGGCGCAATTCATGGGACGCAAGATGGTAATCTTTAAATCAGCTGATTAGTAAGAGTGTTCGGCTAAAGAACATAACGACGCGACGGTTGGCAAGAGCGCGTGCCATATGGTGCATTAATTATGGAAGATCCCCTCGCCCGGCGGGCTCGGGTCACACACAGCACGCAGCTACGAAATTTCATTTGCAGTGCAAACCACCCTTCCTCGCCCTTAACCGACAGTTATGCTCAGACACACGTGTGAAGTGCAGAAATTAAGCGAGTAAAGAGGCAAGCAACCAGTGGCGGCTCATTCCTTCAAATTTCTTGCAACCAGAAATATAATTACATTGAAATACTTCAATATCCAAACAGCTTTCCTTATTCCACTATTGCCATCCTAGCTTTAAACGAAGCGATTTCTTCTTCTTTTTGGACAGGTAGATAATGTGTGCGGGGGCGACTGAATGCTTAGAATTTTCGCCTCCCATCTAGGCTTGGATTCGATCCCAGTGGCTGAAGGGGGTCTTGTGGTGGACAAAGCTGCTCTTGTACATATTTCCTCTCAGTACTTCCGTTTCCCCTGCCACTCATACCGTCGTTGCTCAATCATCATCTCACCCTCGTCTTCAGCATATGTTATTCCGCCAAGTTATTGGGGCGCACGTTATAAATGGACTACATATGCCCTTGCAGACATATGAGTTGGCATTAGAACACACAGTGCAGCAGTTGTCAGCACTGTGAAGCTACCGTGTTGCTGTATTAAGTACTTGCCATGTTTATTAATAGCTCGAATTTATTCTTTATCCGTATGTTGAGTGAGCACCGTGCATTGCGTATTGCTGCTGCAGTGAACGGAGATCAGGGAGATAGGTTGGGCTTTGTGCGGTGCGAAATAAATATAAACAGTAATGCATAATATTTTGTTAAATTAAATCTCCTATAAATAATGAATAAATGTGTTAAAAAGATCACATCGTGACATTTATAGGAAACATTATATATACCAGGGTAGGTCCACAAGTTTCCGGCCTCGTCGATAAGGATTATCGCCTTCACAAAAGGCTTATCTGGTGTCATACCTTATCTGCTAAGTAAATAATTGCAGCTGTAACTTGTTTATTTGTTCAGATATAGTAGCATAAAGAAAGCTGTGTGTAGAAGATTGTGACATGTTCAAAATGCAGCTTCCAGCTGTTATTAAGTTCTTCACAAAAGAAGAACTTACTCCATATGAAATTAAACAGCGATTGGACGTTGTATATGGGGAAGCATTCCCCTCATATTCTACCGTAAAAGAATGGGTCAAACTTTTTCGAATGGGTCGAGAAAGCATTAAAGACGAAGAGAGTGCAGGTCAGCCCTTCGAGGTGCTCACTTCTGAAAACATCGCTCGCTCTTGTGAAAGGCCGGCGGCCAAAGTTAGAGAAATAGCAGCAAGGTTGGGCCTTTCTCAAGCAACCGCTCTTCGAATTATTTTTGAACATTTAAACATGAATAAGGTTAGTGCAAGATAGCGCCTTGACTTCTTTCCTCAGTCCAAAAGAAGCAACTAGTCATCTGCTGTCAGGCATTTTTGGAGTTTTTGACGTGGTAACGAGAGAGAAGTTCTGTAAGCCATCGTTACAGGAGATGAAACTATGGCCGTTTACTATGATCCCTTGTCCAAAAGAAAATCAATGGAGAGGCGTATAACTGGCGAAGCACCGCCTCTAAAGTCAAAGGTCACTCACTCAAACAAGAAAATCATGGCCATAATCTTTTGGGACTGTGGAGGAATACTCTTCATTGACTTCAAGAAGAGGAACGCCATAGTAAATGGGGAGTACTATGTTGGCCTACGTAACTTCCATCAAAGAGAAAAGGCGAGAAAAGCTGAGTGGTGGTGTGCGCCTTCTTCACGACAATGCGCCTGTGCACACAGCTCTTGTTGCAAAGGAAGCTGTGAAGAGCTTCAAGGAGATCGACCATCCTCCTTATAGCCCAGATCTAGCTCCCAGTGGCTATTTCCTATTTTCAAAACACAAGAAGAACCTTCGAGGAAGGAAATTTAAGTGTGGCGAAGGAGGATGGGTGTTGTTTATGCCCATTTTGCAGACAAGACTTCTGATTATTTTAGGGGGGGGATTGAAATGTTAATTCAAAGATGTGATAAGTGTATTGCAATAAAGAGTAACTATATTGAAAAGTTAAATATCGTTTTTGTCTTTATCATACCTAGAAAATGGTTAGGCCGGAAACTTATGAACGTAACCTTGAATATCATGAAAATTATGAGGACATATGAAAGTGGTATGTTTCCAAAAAATTAAGACATTTCATCATTGAATAGTCCTGTGGAAAATGTCATATCATTCACAACACTAACATAATTGATATTTTATACATTGAATTTGGTGCTACTAATCGAAGCGCCCAGTAATTTAAGAGAACGAAATGAAAGTTTTCTTCCTCTCTCACACTAACCCGCCACTTCCACTGAAGCATTTTATTCGCTACAAGAAAGACAGCCGTCAGAATACCTCACGCCTTGGAGTTGTTCAGTGTCAAGAGTCGTTGTCACCACAGTTGGTGTCTGTTAAATTCTTTTATTATTCTTTAATTTTTATTTTGAGTTGCATTGCTTTCTTTATGAACTGCACAGTCAGACGAGTTTTTAAGTAAGGCAAAATATATCTCAGCGCAAATAAAACTAGTTATAAAAATTAATCGTGAGATATACAATGCACATGATTTACCGGGAGAGTCTTCATATCCTGGAGCAACTCACATTTTACAGTCGATGGGAAATGCAGGTGCTCTCAAGTGACCTCCGCATGCACCATACCGTCCTATAAGGGAGTGTACAATTTGCTCCAGAATTATTCTTATTTTGTCATTATCTATAAAGAGTAAAATATCATTCAAAGTCTTATGTTTGTCATTTCACACTAATGTAAAGTGATTTGTATTTACTTATTATGTTCAATAAAGCAGATTCTTATAGTAATTTGTGATTTAATTTAAATTTATATAATTAGGATTGTTACATTAATGAATATTACATAATAAGCATAATACATAGTTGGAGCATTTATATGTAAATAAACGAGTATTTATGTATTTTACCAGCAAATGCAATACTTTTAAAACAAACGGGCTCTTTCATGCATTTCTCTACTTTTCAAGAGTTAAGGCTTTTGATAATCCTATTTCCAGGTATTTTCTGAAGGTCCAACAGGATGCAATTATTCTAGAAGTTAATTATTAATGTTTGGATAATGTTTCAAATGTTCATTAACTCAATTTTTACTTTGCTCTTTCAAGTACCCGCTACGAGTGGCCGAGGGCTTTAAGGTGCGGACTCGTGATGGGAAGATCTGGAGTTTGAATCACATCAGGACCGTCCTTCCTAAAACGTTTTTTCGAGGTTTTCCTCAGTCCTCATAAATGGCAAATGTCGGGGATGTGCCTGGAACGTTTCCTTCCTTATAAAAATTCTTTCCCAATATATCCTTTCATCTCATTCATCACCAGTGTTCACCACCTGCGGTACCTAAATAGTAAAAACGGGCGTTAAACACTATTAAAAAAAACTAATTCTCCAAGTGAACAGAGGAAAGCAATTGTGTTAATTACTGAACATGGTCACTTCAGAAAACATCTACGAAAAGTGGGACTCTATAAAGATGAACCCACTTGTAGAACGAGGAATCTGCCTCGCATATCCTGTCCGAGTGTTAAATCCTGGCAAGAAAGATATTTGTTCTGTCTATATCCAGGGAAAATCTGGGAAAAGACGCCAACATTGGAACCAAAATACTGGAAATTGTAAAGGAACATTTTTTGGTAAATAAAGAAGGCGTCTCTCCCAATGGGGTAGCACAATAAGCCTTAAGACTGAAGTGCTGGTGGATTTAAAAACTCCCTCATACCCCCCCCCCCTATATCAATCCATGCATCCAGCTATAATAAAGCATAAATATGTTCGACTCACATTAATGTACGAATTATTTAAACAAAAATTGAATTCACCATAGAAAATTCCCGCTATAGTCTATCATTTCCAATAAACTAACCATCCTTTTATGTTATTTTTCTTGATTAATTGATACCATAAATAAATCACTGAGATAACTATCTGTCGTTGTTCTTAACCAAGTTTTCACGCTATTATTCACGAAAATTATGAAAACTTATACAGCATTTTACTATGCGATTAATGTATAAAGTAAAAAACAAACGAGCTTCGTGTTATCAGTAGTGAATAATTAAAACCAGATTAAAATAATTAAAAGTAAATACCTTGTCCTTTATTACCTTGCCAAAAGATATAGCTCAATTTCTTTAATAGGTTTTCTAGAATTCAGACATCTCAAAATACACTTGTGTCCAGTGGTGAGTCGATCGCAATAAAACCTATTCATTCTGCTCTTAATTCTCAGTTTATTCCACTTCGATTAACCATGCACAAAACCAAGAAATCGGTCCTGGAGGTGTAGTGGTAACCATACTTGCCTTCTAAACCCAAGATCGCGGGTTCAAACCCGGCCAGGATCGATGGATTTTTTTCGGGCGTAAAATTCCTAAGTATGACTTCCTTCGGAAGGGAAGTAAAGTCGTGGGTTCCGTGTCGTACATTTACGGCACGATAAAGAACCTCAAGCCTGAAAGAAGAGGCCTCTGAGAAAAATTTGTCAGCCGTTTAACGTCTTGATTTGAATGGGACACTGACGACCTGAGATGTTAAAGAGCGTCCGTAAATAAACCAAATCAACAACAAAATCTAGTATCTAATTTCTTGTAAATACGTTAAATTTCCACCCTTCTTTGTCATAATATAATTACAATGAAGCTATTTGAATGAGTGCTGATGCGCTGTGGGAGAATTCAGGTGTCAGGACAGTATAATGCATGTGCAGGTAGCAGCTTATAGTTAGATTGGGGAAGGGTTGGGAGCTATTGGCTAAGTGTTAATATGTTACTTGTTGCTTTCATTATGTGTAAATTGTGTGTTAATTGATCTTTGTTAGTTAAGTCACTTCATAAATACTTTTGAAGTAGAGGTTTAGTGTACGATACATATGTGAAGAGGTAAAGTGTTTTGCAAGAAAAAATCCAAACAATCGTGCTCAAAGTAGAAAAATTGTTCGTCAACTTGTTTAAGAAAAACAGGATCTATTAACTGCCGTGTTCTTACCGCTATATTGCCACTGACAGGCGTAATTTTCCGTATATCTTGTAACACAGATTACTAATTATTATCATCGGTTTTAAATACAGTATAATTTATGCTTTTAAGCTGATAAACATTCAGCACCTAGTCAAGAAGATCCTAACTTCTTTAATTGTTGTTAAAATTTATAAGCAGAAGGTAAAAATTATTTCTACACCCATATATTTTAATGACAGTCAAACATTTATATAGTTGTTTATCTATTGTAACTTGTGCTACATTTCCGCTATCAATTTTTTTATAATTTTCAGTTGGAACTCCCTTGCAGATGCCTGGAGTTTAGTTGAGTAAGGAAGTAGGCTAGAAGGAAAACCCCCATGTTGTGGCCGGAGAAATGTAACTTTTGAACACGGGAGAAGATAAAAGAAAAAAAAAATACTGTGATTGATTATCAATAAGCAAACTTTGATTAACTCGCAAAAACAAGCTTAGCAATATTTGCACTCAGGAACATAGCTTGGAAACTGAAAATTTAACTCAGTGCCCTCTATAAAATAGAATATTAAATTTTTAAGCATCAAATCAATTATTGGCTAACACACTCTACAAAATCTCAAAACAAGGAATATAAAAGGGCCTTTAGTCTTACCTTTAGCAACTTAAAATTGTTACCTCACATAAATTCAGTTAAACAAAACAAGGAACTTATAAGCAAAATAAAAACCTTTACAATGCAATGAATAAACCTTAACAAGCCTCTATAATATAAAAGTCACATGGTGGGGTTAACATAGAGGACTTAGGTCCTGCCAATTTTGAAGAAGGGTCTAAACATGTGCTACCCCTCGGTACTGAAGCAGGCTAGAAAGATTACGTTACATTATTCCAGAAAATTCCCTGCCATTAGGAAGCAGACGCAGGAAACAAAGTTTTCCAGCGTGGACAGGGAGACGAGGATAGGAAGAAGGTGGATATTACGTAAGAACTGGACAAGAACACATGCAAGACCGGCACACTATGTGTATTTAATACACACTCCCTATTGTCCTCCCCCGGCCCCCCTCCAGGCAGATGCCTTTGGTACAAACTACCTTTTTCGAAATGCTTAATTCTAGCATTAGTGTACATTCTTTATTATTTTAATTCAAATTATAATTTTTCAAAATTAGAATTGTATTTTAGAAGAATATATTTGCAAATAACGCTTTACGATGAAGATTAAAAATGAGAGTAGTAACTTTATTTTTTAACGAATAGTTTATCAGCTCACTCATCACAATTTTGCAACACTACCTCAATAAATTAAAGTAAGATCAAAGGTCACATTTTGGAAAAATAATCTAATTAAATTTTTTCCCGGAATAAATATTTGTATTATTCTGCTTAACTTGGTATATAATGTATTGAAACTTTCCAACTGTAAGTGCTTTTGATTACGTAATGTGTTTCATGTGTCAAACTACATTTTTTTTAATACCGAGAACTATTGCATAAAAATTAAAATATCTCTGAAACAATTTGTTATAGAAGGCTGTGGTTTGATGTATTTTGTTAGCACATTACTGTTTCAAATGTCAATAATAGGTTTGTATGCTTTTAGTATAATTTTTGAAACAATTATTTATTTTGAGTTTACAAGCTATGCATCTCGGTTTTCTTTTCTAAATACATCCATATCATGCCACTAGGGTTTATGAATTTTTTAAAAACAAAGGAAATTAGAAAACCTATCCAGTAAAGCATGGTATTAGAGATAATGAAAATAATGGGCCTATTTCTGAATAGAATGATTTAGTGAAAGATAAATACACTCCCCTGGTTTTTCCAAGAAAAAGATATCTGGTAATCATATGGAAGACATTAAAGACAAAAAAGGGAATATTCATATAGGGATTAACTTGAGTATTTTAACAATAGTGTTGAGTGAAACTATTTCCTGTGGTGGTAATATTACATTGTGTGAAGTTGCAGCTGCAAGAAATGTTAGTATGTAAATTGACAGTAAGTGTTATTAACTTTAATAGAATTTTAGTCTTAAATGAAAAAAAATCACAAAATATGTACCTCTTTCTCATAAAACAAAGAAGAAAATTTTATAGCTGATCTACAATATTACATTTTTTACTGCGCTCTAGATTCATGTCATTTGCAAAAACTTTTTTATACATGAGTATTTTTAAGAAAAGGAGCCTGATACAAAAAAACACAACTTAATATTTTTATAATATACATTGTCTAAACTACAGCTCAAAATGTAATAAAAATAAGCAGTAAACATTTCACTGAGGTATTTACAATACTTTCTGAGAAAAAGGGTACATAAAAATGAATAACTTCGCATTAGTAATATAGGGCCTCTGATCTCATCTTAAAATAATTTTCATTTTGACGCATAAGAAGAGAGAAATGACACACAAGCCGCCACTGTCTGCCTTTAAACAGCGTGTTAAGCTGTAGGCTGCATCTGTTTAGTCCAAGTATGTAATTATTTTCTGGAGGTCTCATATTCCGATTTTCAGGCTCATTTTTACTAACATTCTGCACCCTCGCTTTGTACTAAACCCCACGTTCCAGTGTTCAAAACATGGCAGCTCTATCCATCCTTGTTAGAGCGTGGCGGCTACTCCTTTTTAAAAAATTATCTCATTTTTATTTTCGTTGCTCTACCTTGAAGAGGCAATTTGAGAAAGGGCGAGTATAAGAGAATTGTAAATATTATCCATCTTCTTTTCCTTCCCTTTCACCTCAAACTGAAAAAGAGATATTAAAAGAAAACTTGAAGAGGCGCCGGAAAACGGGTGATAAAAAATGAATTAAATTCCTTTCCCTAGCATTTTTTCTTTGACGATTCCTTTTGCTTTAACGTTTTCCTGTTTTTGTGACTTCAGTAATTCCTTTTAAAATATGAAAAAAAAAAAAAAAAATTAAAAATTAAAGAAAGAAAAAAAGAAAAAGAAAAGAGGTTCACAAGTAGACAGAATCTAACCGTATAATTTTAGAATAAAAGAGATGAAAGAAACGAGGAGGGGGAACTGTTAATTGCCACATCTTTAGCAAAGACGGAGGAGCCGAATATTTTTCTGGTGTTTAATTCAATAGGCCTGGGAATCGCTCAGCCGGCGCCAGCGGCAAAAGCATAAAGAGAAATTAAAGATTAATCAACGCCACCTTCCAAAAGAAATGCATGCCTTTATTCGTCATAGCCGGTTTTAAATTATATCTCTAAATGAGAGATGCAATCAAAACGTTACAATATTTGTGCTTGCAGGTTGATTAAAGAGATTTGCTGAATAAAAAGGCACTAGCCACTAGCTAATCAAATCATAAATGGAGTCTTCTAATAGCGGGGAATATGATTTTGTAAGAGCGGCGCATTTAAATACCCTAGGCTGGAGGAAGAATTGGCAGCGTTGCAGCTTTTGATATCGGCCAATACTCAACACATCATAAAACCACTTCCTTGGCGGACATTGATATTGAAAGTGTTGTTGCCGCAACGAAAGTTTAAAATTACAAGGTTAAGGATTTTAAACTTTTGTTTGCTACGTAGACGAAATCAGGCAGTAGTAAGTAAATAATAAAACGTATGCTTTTTGTGTTGCTAATGCGACACAAAGTTTGTTAAAACCACAGTGATATTATACTTTTTAAAATATAATTCTGAAAATATAGTTAAAACGAAGGTAGGTCCATAAATTTCCGGCCTAACCATTTTACAGGTATGATAAAGACAAAAACTATATTTCACTTTTTAATATAGCTATCCTATATTGCAATACACTTCTCATATCTTTGAATTAACATTTCTATCCTCACCCCCTCCCCCAAAATAGTCAGATGACTTATCTGCAAAAAGGCATAAACAGCATCCATCATTTCTTCCTCATGCTTAAATTTTCTCCCTCGAAGTTCCATCTTGCGTTTTGAGAAGAGGAAATAGTCACTGGGAGCTAGATCATCACCTTGAAGCCAAATTTCCTCACAGCTTCCTTTGCAACAAGAGATGTGTGCACAGGCGCATTGTCGTGAAGAAGGCGCACACCACCATTCAGCTTTCCTCGCCTTTTCTCTTTGATGGAAGCACGTAGTCTACGCAGTAGGCCAGCACAGTACTCCCCATTTACTGTGGTATTCCTCTTCTTGAAGTCAATGAAGAGTATTCCTTCACAGTGCCAAAAGATTGTGGCCATGATTTTCTTGGTTGACTGAGTAACCTTGACCTTTAGAGCCGGTACTTCGCCAGGTTTACGCCCCTCCATTGATTCTCTTTTGGACAAAAGATCATAGTAGAGGACCATAGTTTCATCTCCTGTAACAATGGTTTGCAGAACTTCTCTCTTGTTGTCACGGCAGAGCTCCAAAAATGCCTGACAACAGATGACTCGTTACTGCTTTTGGACTGAGGAAAGAAGACTAGGCACCCATCTTGCTCTAACCTTATTCATGTTTAAATGTTCACGAATAATTCGAAGGTCTGTTATTTTAGAAAGGCCCAACCTTGCTGCTATTTCTATAACTTTGAGCCGGTCTTCCACAAGAGCCATGTTTTCAGCAGTGAGCACCTCCAAGGGCCGCCCTGCACGTCTTCGTTTTCAATGCTTTCTTGAACCATTCGAAAAGTTTTGCCCATTCTTTTACGGTGGAATATGGGGGGGGGGGATGCTTCCCAATGTGCTGTTTTATTTAATTTGGAGTAAGTCTTTCTTATGAGAAGAACTTAATAATAGCTCGATGCTCCATTTTGAACATGTCACATTCTTGTACACATAGCCTTGTTTATGCGACTATATCTGAACAGCGGAACGGAAGATACAATTGCAATTATTTACTTAACAGATAAAGTATGACACCAGATAAGGGTTTAGTAAGGCTATAGTCCTAATCGCCGAGGCCGGAAACAAATCAGGCAACTGTTCAAGAGTGGTAGCATAGTACTCTCAAACAATGGTTTCGCGAAGTCATAATGAAGTTACCAGGTAGACGGGAACGACGCATTGACGTTGTTGGGGGGTGTATTGAGAGATTTCATGCGCATTGAATCATATAAATAAGGTACGAAACTGTAAACCGTTCCCAAACGCCCCTCCAATGTAATAAACAAAGTTAATTAAATGATAAATGAAGGCTTCACATTATTACAACAAAAGTTTAATCTTTAAGAAATAAGGTAAGAAAAAGGAGGCCGGACTTCCGGCGCCTCCTCCCAAATGCCGTCCCTACCGTCATTTTTTCTAACCGCCACCCATTATATGAGACGAGAAAGTAACCCCTTTGAAATTTGATCTATTTTCTTTATTATTATTATTATTATTATTATTATTATTATTGCTACTTCTTTCTTAATGAAATATTTTCCCTTGATCGTTGTTTATATTCTCCAAGCTCTCGGAAATATAATCCAAATATACTCCAAGAGGGAAAGTGTATTTTCAGACCCTGTTGCAGCAGATTTATATTGATTATTCACAATTGTCACCTTTCTAATCACTCAGAAAGCCATTAGCAAAGTGTTCAAAGGCCTTTCAAGCCTCAGTTTTTAACACGTTTCAAATGAAGTTGGCAATTTGAGGAGCAACATCTTTTTAACTTTGGTAACACCCAACCTCGAATTTCTCACATACGCAAAACTTTCACAATTTGTTCCCATAGCTGTAACAAAGTTGGCATGAGGCCAATTTTATATGTACAGGAGGAAGTACACTTTTTTTTTTTTTTTGATCTGCGAGTGGGAGATACTTAATATTATGTTGTCTTGAATACCCATTTACCAGGAGATTCTTTCTCTGTGTACTGTGATGCAGCGCTGTCCCAAAACAAAGAAAATTATACTTTACTTTGGATACCAGACTTTTATAAACAACCATTATTATTGCTCAGACTCCTTGGTCTAGTGGTTAGTCCAGGAGGTCCCGCATTCGATCACCGGTACCTGTTAGGATTGTTCTAAGTTAGAAATTAGAGATATGAAACGGAATTCACCAGCCTCAGCGTCTTGAGAACAATTGGGGAGCTACTTGATATCGCGGCGGCGCGCCGGAACGCTTATCACAGAACCCCCTGCAGTAGTACCCTCTATAATTGCTGTCGCAAGATTGGAGGTAGTCGCTGTGTCAGGCCAAGGGTAGAAATTGGGCTCTCGCGGCATGGAGGAAGAATATTGTTGGTCAAAACCGTTAATAAGATCAACATTATGCCTCTAGTTGCATTAACTTAGTAGCAATAACTGTCATTAAATTGTTTTCATTTCTATCAACTGAATAGTATCTTATGATAATATTAAGGAAACTATTGAAAACAGAATTAACCGTGAAGTTTTATTGCAGAATATATAATTAATAAAAACAATAAGTTAATATTAACCACCAAATGAACTAGTAGAAGATGATATACTGACCTGTTCTGAAATACATATCAAAATAGAGTTTCTGAAATGTCCTTAATAATCCTGCTATTTATCAAATTAATGAATCTGTTGTATTCCTTCTGATAAATATCATAATATTCTAGTTATGAGTGACAATTCAGCCTTTTCAGCTTTGGCTAACACTTCTCGCGGTAAATCCATCTTCGTGAACAATAGTAACAATAAACAAATGAACTAAATAATATCCGCTAATACATGACATCAAAAGTATAATAAAAGGAGGCATTTACTTCATAGTGCTTCTTGGAATATCTGCATTAAGATTAATTTTATTTTATTAGTGAATTTCATAATTCTGCATAAAAAATTGACCTACTATAATATTAAACCATTGCGTTCGTAAAAATTACGAAATTCGTTTCGCTCATTCCTTAACATTTACTTATGCAATAAAGTATACAACATTATAAGCTAATATCATAAAACAGTATTTGTAAACCTTACTTGGAATTCTATAATATGAAACTCTCCACAAATTTGGCATTAAGAATATGCTACACTGAGCAATGTGTAACAATAAGGTCAGTGGCGTATGTTCCAGTTAAGCTGCCACACAACTTTCAGACTATATGTCTTTAAAATGTTTATTTTGCAATATGTCATCCCTGCTCCTAAATATTCCTTTGCGTCCCAATATAGTGCTTGGAGTAATAAATATTCAGAATAGGTTTGCATGGATATAAGTTTCCAGTAATTTTCAGAACAATACTTTACAAATTAGCAAGTTTCTGATTCAAGCAAAGTTGTAAATTTCCCTATAGGCTATTACTTTTATTATGCTAATCTATACTGTATACTCTGCAAATGTTCAAAACAAAACCGCGCTAACACACTGCAGTTGGAGTCCATTCCTTTGTTTAAACATGTTTAAAATTGCAGTTTTATAGACTCTGTTTCAGCAGCATTTTTAAAACAAAGGCATTTAGATTATACACTTGTACTAATCAAAATACATATTCTCTTTGGCAAAAGAGAATAAAAAGACGAGGGGTTCAAAATTTTTCCTACATAATTAATTTCAAGTAATCTATTTTGCTCTCTTAAATTAATTAAAACTAAGCTTGCACTTGTGTCCTAGTGAAATACCAATATATCTAAGCTGAAATGATCGTAGTGGTTAGCTTTTTGCACCTGACCAGTAACAAAGCTCTACCTGGGTCTGCTAGGGGGCAATACGTTTTTAGAGATAATCGTAAAGGTTTACACACATTATTTGATGCAATAATATTTAGATGCTTCAAATTTTTTACTCTATATGTTAAAACAGTTTGTTAACCTTGAAAAAGAGGGAGAGAGAGGCAATGAAACTGGTCATTGTATGCAACGTGTGTGTAGCTTGCGGGTTACAACGCATTTATAGCGGCAGCCTACCTCAGGGGCAGGTTCCCCATGCACAATGCAAACCAGCTGGGCCTCGTATCCTTCACCGGAATGTACCCAGCTGCGCTCCACTTCGATTTCTGGCGGATCTGCAACAAATGAAAATGATTACAGTCATTAATCTCATTTTTGGGAGGCTGTTGCTTTCCTTTTTGAAGATAGTGTAATAATAAATAAATAAATTGATGTGGGATTATCAAAAAGAAATTCAAGGAGAGGCAATTCATCGTTGACTTGAAAAATGCTATGCCAGAGAAACATGAACTATTGAAGTTCCTGGGAGATTTCATATGAGGATCTGATCTTGACTCCTGCAGTGTCTTCTGTTATCCAGAACCAGATTTTCATTTCACATAAGTGTTTTGATAACTTAGCATTACCTCTCACCAGAAACATTTGCCATATCAATGTAAATGATATCATTTCATTCTATACATATAAGATTACAACACATGACGTCACAATGTTCGGAAAAAATCACAACAAAATCTCAGGTTTCTGCGATTCGTGACAATCAGTTTCTGTTTTTTAATGTTATGATATATGAGGGCTGTCCAATAAAAAAAAAGTTATACTTTTTGACATAGTAATAATTTTGATGATCTATCTCAAAGCAGTCCCTATTTGATACAATCCACCTGCCCCAGCATTTCTGCCAGTCTTCAAAGACATGCTGGAAACCATTTTTTTTTTGATATCTCCTTCACATTTGTTATGTGCGGTCATGCGTTATCGTGGTGCAGCATCCAGATTGTTGTATGAAAAGGTGATCTTTAGCGTGTGATATGGTCACGCAGAGTTTTCAGAACAGAGCAGTTACAGTTAGCTGTGTGCGCAGGTGCGACATGCTGGCAAACCGTTCCTTAAATGTCAAAAAATGAGATAACCAGAACTTTCCCAGCAGAAGCAACCACTTTTGCTTTATTTGGAGTTGGTGTAGATGAAGATCACTCACAGCTTTGCTGTTTGCTTTCAGGATCGAAATGATGCAGCCAATTTCATCAGTTATGACTACCTTTGAAAAAAAATCCGCAATCTCTGTAATATCATCTTCAACTGCATGCAAACCTGCACGGTAACGTCCTTTTGTTCGGGAATAAGCAGTCTTGAAACCCACCGTGCAAGTATCATGAGTAACCAATGTGGCCTCAAACCTGAAAAAAGAGGCATCTGAACAAATTTTGTCGACCGTTTCATGCCCTAATTAGAATGGCACGCTGATGATCTAAGATATTTAAGAGCGTCTGTAAATAAACCAAATAATAATAAAAAAAAAGTCAATGTGGTGCGGCATCCTGTGAAATATTCAGCATTTCTGTTATTGGACGATCCTCTCTCACAATGAAGCAGCGCTGTTAATGTTTTCTTGTGTTAGAGCACAAACGGGAGTGCTGGAACCACCTTCTTTTGAAATTACTTTTTTAAGAAACTTATACTATCTTCGGGCTGTGCTATATGAAAGAATAAACCACCCATAGGCTTCCTGTAACATTGCATTAGCCTCAGCTGAAGATTTGTTGAGGCGAAAGCAGAATTTCAGTGTAGTATATTGTTCGTCACATATCACCTCCATTTTGTTGTAGGCGGAACTGAACATTTCTCAACTTGCACACCTCTTACAGGCTGTAACCAGAAGTAACAACAATGAAACTAGTTCGTTACACAGTCTAACCAAATATTGTTTTAGCTCGTGAACTTATGACTTGTTTAGAGAACCGAGATACGCGCTTCATCAACGATCCAGAAGTAAATACTGTTAAAACTTAAAATTGCCGCGTTCATCGTGTACGCAACCGGCTTACTTTGAGTAAATAACAATGGCGAGTAATTAGTGGTATATTTTTCTCAGAGCCTTTGATGATACTAAAGCGATAGATATTCTTTGTCAGGCAGCGCCAATAATATTTTAGCTTCAGCCAATTTAACAGCAGGCAAACTCCACATGGAGTGGTGTAATACTTCAACCAATAGCAGACTAGGATTAACAGATGCGGGAACGTTTATCAGTGTTATTGTTGATATATCAAGTAACGGTCATATATCGAAGTTTGATACTGGTCGATTATACGATGAGAGTGGCATTAATAATGCTTTTGCTGCCAGACTTTATTACTCACATTGTTGAATTCAGATGTAACATAGAGAATGCATTACTTGAGGTTTAACTATAGTATGAGAGATTATGAACATCGTATCGCTTTGATAATCTTTCGAAGTGTTGAAACATTATCAAGTGAATGTTACAGGTCTCCTAAAAGCTGGAATCCAAAGGATGTGTGCATCGCTTCATTCAGCACTTTATTGAGACCAGTCATTGTTTATGACCGTTTCACATTCGGATCCTCGCTATCAGTGAAAACTATAGATGTTGTTAAATCAGCGGCGGCGGTGTTCAGCGCAAACCAGTAGAGAAGCTGAAAACCCCTGAGATGAATGTATTCAGGAGATCGAAGTCCAGAGTGCTTAGGGAAGACTTGAGCTTAACAGTTTCGTTACAGTACTAGGCATTTTTAACTACAGAAACGAAGCAGTACAGGGTTTTGATATATTTAATAGTGTTTAACGCCCTTTTTAACCACTGATACGTAACGGCCTAACCTTTTCTAGGTACGATAAAGAGAAAAACTATATTTCACTTTTCAATGTAGTTATCATTTATTGCAATACACTTTTCACATCTTTGAATAAACATTTCAACCCCCTCCCAAAAATAGTCAGAAGTCTTGTCTGCAAAATGGGCATATACAGTATCCACCACTTCTTCGTTACACTAAATTTCCTTCCTCGAAGGTCCTTCTTGAGTCTTGAGAAAAGAAAATAGTCGCTGGGAGCTAGTTCTAGGCTGTACGGTGGATGGTCGATCTCGATGCAGCCACATTTCTTCACAGCTTCCTTTGCAACAAGAGCTGTGTGCACAGGCGTTGTCGTGAAGAAGGCGCACACCACCACTCAGCTTTCCTCGCCTTTTCTCTATGATGGAAGTAGGTAGGCCAATATAATACTCCTCATTTACTATGGCGCTCCTCTCCTTGAAGTCAATGAAGAGTATTCCTTCACAGTACAAAAAGATTGTGACCATGATCTTATTAGTTGACTGAGTCACCTTGACATTTAGAGGCGGTGCTTCACCAGATTTACGCCACTCCACTGATTCTCTTTTGAACAAGGGATCATAGTAGAGGACATAGTTTCATCTCCTGTAACAATGGTTTGCAGAACTTCTCTCTCGTTGCCACGGCAGATCTCCAAAAATGCCTCGTTGCTGCTTTTGCACTGAAGGAAGAAGTCTAGGCACCCACTTGCACTAACCTTATTCATGTTTAAATGTTCATGAATAGTTCGAAGGGCTGTTGTTTTAGAAAGGCCCAACCTTGCTGCTATTTCTGTAACTTTGAGTCGCCGGTCTTCCGTAATTTCTTCTTCCACAAGAGCGATGTTTTAAGGAGTGAGTACCTCCAAGAGCCGACGTGCACGCTCTTCGTCTTCAATGTTTTCTCTATCCATTCGAAAAGTTTGGCCCATCCTTTTACGGTAGAATGGGAGAGGGATGCTTCCCCATATACATCGTCCAATCGCTGTTTAATTTCATTTGGAGTAAGTCCTTCTTTTGTGAAGAAGTTAATAACAGCTCGATACTCCATTTTGAATATGTCACAATCTTGTACACATAGCCTTCTTTATGTAACTATATCTGAACTGAACACAGCGGAGCGGAAGCTACAGCTGCAATTATTTACCTAACAGTTAAGCTATTACAGCAGATAAGGCCTTTGTGAAGGCGATAATCCCTATCAACGAAAATCCTCCTCAGCTCAGGACCTACCCTCGTACATGAAAAGAAATGATAAACTGGGAAAGGATTTTTTTTTTCAAAGGAAGGAAGCGTTCCGCCTAAGTTTAGGGTACCTAACCGACCTTTGCCATTTATGAGCACTGGAAAACCTGGAAAAAATATCAGTCATGGGGGACGGTCCTGGTGGGAAACGAACGCAAGTCCTCCCACTCACACCTCGTTCAAAGGTGATAGTCGAGGTACTGAGATGCAAATGAATGCTACAGTGTTACTTTAATAATGACCACTGTAAAGTCCTTTTTACTAACGGGAAATTATACTGACTACTGAAAAATGCTACCACCGTCAAAATGATAAGAGCGTATGGTTTATGGGAGTGTTTCAAAGATACACAGAAGCCATCATTCTGGTGGAAAGGGGCTAAGATGCGTCACCAAGCTCCATTTTTGTCCAAAGGGATTGAAGGCAACAACTAAAGTATACGAAATAACTCTGCTGGTAACTGTGGTGAACAATCTAACTGTTTAAGAACAAAAATTGGAGCTTAATTTCTTTATTCCAAATTTAATTAGTGCTAAAATTGGTCTTCCAGCAATATGAGCACCCCCCCCCCCCCTGACTGTGGTCAGTTATTGAGCTATAGTTTTCAAGAAACCTTATATTAAGGGTCTCAAGCAGTCCTTCCAGTCAGAAATGGAGGTACTGCGTGCTGATATATATGAATAGCCACAGGTACTTCGATTATGTGTGAGGGCGAAAGGTGGTTATTTTGAGAACTGATTGTGGCTAAATGTTTGAAATACAAACAACAAAACAAAAGCATAGAGAAATATTAATATATGTTGTAGTTACTTAACCAAAACTTTGTAACTATGTTCGTGGTAAAACCAGGTTTTATATTGAGCTTTGAGAAATTTCCATGCAAAATTTCAGTATAAATATTTAAATCAATATGACAAGTAACATCTGGAAACTAAGTAAAGGATAACATCACAATTGTTTATTCATTTTTTCTTCTTCTTTTCTACTAAGTTACAGGAACGAGGGAAAAGAAAGTCTAATTTAAAATCATTTCAAAAACACTGCAAACGTTTTAAAATTGTTTTTATTTGAACAGTCATGCATAATCATCCTCAAGGACTAGTAGACCGTATTGATTCGTTCTGCCCCGCAGAAAGTTTGCCTTGCTATCGCTTGATTGATCTTGCTATATAATATTTTCCACATAATGGGGTCTATTTCGGGATAATGTTTATTTATTCGTAAGATATAATCTTCCAGATTGTTCTGTCGTTTAGTAAAGATAAATTCTTCAGCGAGCCCGAAGAATTTGGTCAACTATTTACAATGGGTTATGCGCTTAAGGTATTTCACTTCTGTGGGCGTGCTTTCTTTGTTTATTCTTTTGTTAAAGGGCCCATATTCAAGATCTGCATACAGATACCGCCGTAGTTCATTACAATATACTTTTCACTTCTATTAATTAACTTTATTTATTTATTTGGTTTATTTACGGACGCTCTTTAACATCTCAGGTCATCAGCGTCCCATTTAATTCAGGGCGTGAAATGACCGATCAATTTTGTTCAGAGACCTTTTCTTTCAGGCTTGAGGTTCTTTTACGCGGGGTACATCTATGAACGGGCCCCACGGCTTTACTTCGCTTTCGAAGGCAGCTATACTTAGAATTTTACGCCCAAAAATTATCATGGGTCTACGAGGCAAGTAAGGTCACCACTAGGTTACTAGGGCTGACACTTAATTAACAATGCATTTAAAAAGTACATGAGAGTTTTTATGCATGTTTCATTTTTAAGACTTTAACTCTTAACTTCATCATCGTTAAATTTATTTCCCCCAAAGTTTTCTTCAGTTTACAGAAGAGGTTATGGTTGATGTAAAATTGGGCTGTAGGGTTAGAGTTACATCTTCGGGATATATCTTATCGTTTTATTTTGTGTACCAATTTCTATCATCGAGGTTTTCTCGTCAGAGAACACGATTTTTCCACCAGTGTACTTTGATAATAGCTTTTTTTGATCTTTGATTTCTTTTGTAATTCAGATCTACAATGAGAAATCATCCAATGAATTTTTTCCTAAGCACCAACATTAACATTTTCTTCAGTTATGTCATGTACTTTCTGGAGATTTGATATCAGAGGACATATTTTTTCTTCAAGAAGAAAATTTCTGTGCATTATTCCGGACTTAACAGCTTTCATTCACAACGCTTTTCCTGATTCGGACAATCGATCTCTATCACCATGAATACAAGAGAAGAGAGCCGTAAGTTACGAGTATTGTATACATTCCTCCGCTGACAAGTAGCTATAGAGTGGAGAATCATATCGAATACCTCTTTTACTAACACACAGCAGAGAGAATGAATGTCACCGAAACAGAACCGTTTGAACGCTATTTGCCCTGTAAATATGAAGGTGGTTTCACAGCAGGGGGAGGTGACAAAGCGCCGCATGTAGCCCGGAGGGGGAGGATGCGACATGCTCTCCCATCACTACACACTAATGCTAGCCTCAGGCTTGAAGCGGCGGGGTTCTTGTACCGAACCTGTCACGCAGTAATCACTCTTATTACACTAGGGCTCCACGGTTTTTTAATACACGTCACGCTCCGTCACGATTTTGATTTTCCCTCATCCAATTAAAAATAACAGCGCATGTAGGGTATGTAAATTATAAGAGCGTTGCCCTAGAACTCATTTGTTTTATTACACTTGGTATAGAAAAATAAGAAAAGTAAGGATTCTTTAATTTAGTGATATTTTCGAAAGTGGAAGGAAATCAATTAATTTCACCGTAGAAACGCTTTAGACTATATTATTAAATAATATTTTATTGTTAAGAAATGCTGATTATTTACACACGATGGCTTCGTGTCGAAAACTACGTAATAAACGTAACAAAGTGGTTCATGTCACCTTGGCCAAGTAAGATGTTTTCTTATTTTTCAGGTGCTGTGTTGTAGCAATATAACCAATGCTCCCTTAATTTTTTTTCAAGTTTACTTTCATTTCTCGTAATGGTTTATACAGTGAGTGTTGGTGCACGACAGATACACACACACAAATCGGGAATATTTCTAGGAAAGACCGGCAGAGAAGGTTAATAGCTTTAGCGTGAGCTCTTATGACCACTTGGGGACACTTTGAATTTAGTATATAAGGGGAAACATCCTTGCAAATGCATCGAGTTCAGTTCAGACAGACAGTGGAGAACAGATCAGGCAGTTCAAGCAGTAGACTGCAGTCTCAGGCTAGGCTTCTTCATCTTCTTCGTTAGTACAGTACAGAATAGGACAGAAAAGGCATCTCCAGTCAGTACAGTGGCTACCACGAAGCAGTCACAGAAGGAAAGTGTAGACATGAGGCACACAGATGCAATTTCAGGAAGCGTAGGTAGCTTGTAGCATTAAAGACATAGACGTAACGAACCAGGTGGTCGACAACAAAGTGTCGTGTGAATAAACACTTGTAGACGTTTAATAAAACAAATTGTCGTGCGATTTGAACTTCCTCCTTCCATCTCCCTTCTTCTGTGACCACTAAGGCACAAGAGGCGACTTCGGGTCCCTCAAAGACCAGGGGTATGAAGCGGGACCCTCGGATACACCCAACTTCAACATCACATTAAAAAACGCTTGAGAACATATTGAACAAAACATGGCTATTTAAGTTGGCGACGAGTGGCACAATCACCTGACCTTACTAGCCACAATATTTACTTACTGCTAACCTTCCATAGCGAAAACAGAGCACAGCCATGCAGCGTCGCTCTCGCCAGAACTTGCCGCAGCTTTGTCACGCGTTAGATTAGCTTTCCCTACGAGTTTGCCACCGACCACATGTGAACATTAATTACTTGCAAGTCTGGTTTACTGCACCAGCCTGGGTCAACCCCCTGTTCTATATGTGGCCAACGTCTGCTGGTTATCAACGTTTCCAACTTCTGGCTATGACAAAGGTAAATTTGGAATCAAAAGCTTCCTTTCAGCATTATGTTGATTAAATATTTTGGTGAAAAGGGAAAATAAAAACTGATATTTACTAGTGGAAACGAGAGTCTGTGAGTTTTCTGCCTGAGAATTATTATTTTTCCTTAAACCCTTGGAGAACCATGGCTGGAATAGGACGGCATAAAGAAACCAAATCTGTAATAACTGGAATTATTATTATTATATAACCTATAACTTAAAGTTAATAGACACTTATTTTAAATATTGTGTAGAAGCATGCATAACTATAATTTCATTTTGGAGCGACATGTCACAATCTTAACCGTCAGAAACAAAAAATTCTGGGCACAGGACACTTCTTGTGCAATGTGTCCAATATTTTTATTATATATTGTAAACTGTCATGGGTGGCCGAGGTCGTTAAAGCGCGGATTGATGAGCGGGGGGTCTGGGGTTCGAATCCCGCTTGGACCGTCCTCCCTGACTAAGGTTTTCTCCAGGTTTTCCTCAGTCTTCAAAAATATCAAAAGCCGGGGAGGTACCCTAAACTCAAGCCTGGAATGTTTCCTTCCTTAAAAAAATCCTTTCCCAATATATCCTTCCATGTATCATCAGTGTCCACCGCCTATGGTGCCACAGTAGTAAAAACAGGCGTAAAACTATCAAAAAAAAAAAAAAAAAAGGCTTTTATTTACACGGCTGCATCCATAACATTTGAATGTTTCCTTTTTGGAAAGAAGGTGTGATAAAAGGAAGAAAAAATGTTCATAACATGCTTTTAGATGTAGTTATCCTTTACTCATCCAGTTATACTCTGTTCATTCTTAGGATGGTCCTAATGCTAACAAAACAAATTATATCCATCCGCCAAAAACAATTTAGGACTTAGAGTATTATTTAATAATTGAAGGGGTTACCTTATGGAAACTAGCTAATAACAATGGCCGACTGATTTCGAAAATGATATCAGATTATTTATAACACATTGACTGAATCCAAATGTGTGTCATCCGTAATGGGATGTCTTTATATTTTTATTTGTATTTTTAATAATTAATCTTCTGGTATTTCTTATTTTGTTCGGTTTTTATTTATATTTCTTTTCTTGAATATATATATATATATATATATATATATATATATATATATATATATATATACACAAGGTGCTAAAATGTACACACATTTCAAGCAAAGAAAAAACGGTGTTAAAATAACAAATCTGAATTCATACAAACAGAAAATGATGAGCACTAACCATCTTAGACTTTTACAGTTAAAACAGTTGCTCAAAATGCCCATCGGCATCGATACACTTCTGTGTACGTTGAACTGCTGATTGATCAACGTTTACGAAAGTGTCCTCAGAGATTGCAGGATATACCGTTTTAATTTCTTACCGAAGTGCTGCTAGTGTAGCTGGTATGGCCAGATGTGTCCTTGTGAACATCGCATACGGTACCACGGAGTCTCAATTTTGCCTCGAATGTGTGCCATTGTTACTCGCGTTGGCGGTTCTGTTCTGTACACACGTCTCCATTGCCTTTGAACTTCAACAACATTCTCGGTTTTCCAATACCACTTCAAAATTGCTTTCCGCTGTTCAAAGGATAATCTTGGCTCCATTCATTTGTAGCAACGCTAGCATAACGTAATGTGAGTCACTTATTTACAAAACATCATACGATAATCTTGGCTTCATTTGTTTAATGTTGATTTATGATAATCCTGACTTCATTTATTTATTTTTGATCTACGTGTCACGTAGAAACGAGTTACATTTGTTTACAGAAATCATACTACACATTACTGTTGTTTTTCGGTCCTACTTTGAAATATATTAAATAGATATCTACTGTGAAGGTGTACATACATTTTTTGGCACTCTTGCTATATCTTACTGTGAATATCTAAAGTAATATCTTGTGCTAAATCGAACATAACTAGTGTATCATAAAACCTATGGAATTGTTTTGTTTTGTATTGTGTTGGTGCCACTATAATAAATACACTCCTACTATACATATAAACTTAAAACGATTTATTAATAACGCCATGAATTTTTTCTTCCACTTCAATTTTTTTCAATCCCTTAAATTAATTTATTTTCAAAAATATTTATCTTTATATTTATTTTTAATCTTCCGCTTTTCCTCCATATATCCTTTCCAAAAACTCTTAAGATCTCTCTTTGTTTTATTCTTGCTGTAAAATTAAAGATTGTGTCAGCGTATCCATAAGTAACAAAAAACAATTTGTCAACTACCGGTAGAGCAGTTTTTTCCAGCAACTATATTGTCTAGTTGCTCTATTGAGGAAATGGTATGTAGCAATTGAAACTTTGTTTTTATATCCTTCAACTATTCCTCACAAATAATAATAATAATAATAATAATAATAATAATAATAATAATAATATAATGATACCTTTATTTCCAAAGACGTTTAACAGCGTTTGGAATGTATTGTGAATCTTCACCTACTCATTCAATTGTGAAGGAATGGGTTAAACTTTTGTTTGAATTACAAGAACATCGCAGATGCCGCCTGGTATTTGAAGATCTGGTAGCAGGAAACAATCCTTTTGTAGTAGTGGAAGGGCCGCACAATTAACGACAGAAACTGAAAAAAATATCAAAGGCCAAAATGTTCAATAACATCTTTTCATGATCAAAGATTGGGCGCCGACTGCTCTGTTCGTTACAAAAACGTACAGTGAGTGATCCGTTGCTAGGTTTCTGGCAATGTGGCAGCAATCAGAAGAAAGTACTGGAGTCTATTGTCACTTTACTAAGGTTTCCCAAAAGAGGGATCCTCGCTAGAAAAGCAAGGCTACTGAACCAGTCTACACAATAATGACGACAACGTTTTGTAACTGTGAGAACATCCTGATGAAAGGGAACACATCAACGAATGGGAGTATGGCACCATTCCAGAAGATTGAGTAAGATGGGCACTTCTTCATGACGTCATCCCAATTCACACAGCCGATGCGATCCTTTTAACTTTACTCCGCATGAGATAATTATAGGTACAGGTTGATCCGTTTGAGATGTCCGAAAAGTAGAATGTTATAACACAGAGATTATTGAACATATCTCTGAGCGCTTTATTGTATTACATGCAGAAAGGATATGAGTTTCGAGTAGGCGGTGTTTCCGACTTCAACCACTTGCCATCTCAGCGCTAGTGTACACTATAGACAAAATGGTGGCCACTCTGCAACAGCGCGTTCAGTTTGTTGTATAGTATGCAAGCTTTTCGAGTGTTGTAAAGACCCAGCGAGCTTATAGACGTGAATACAACTGTCATTATGCCCCTTCACATCGAGACATTGTTTCTGGCAATGATTTGACACACTTGCCCTTACACGCTGGACGGAAATCACTGGTGCAACTCGTGCAACTCTTGCTGCAATCCTGAACGACAGCAGAGAGAGAGGCGAACCCATGCATCCCACGCACTTGTGTAATTGTTTTCACTTCACAGTGATAGGCGTACGATTGCCGTCTTTTGGAATTAAATCAGGTACAAACACAGTTTCTAAAACGGTTGCTACAATCAGGGAGGGGTACAGCAAATTGTGGGGTTCTTAAAAGAGTTTGGTATTTCTAACGAAAGTGTGAATTTAAAAATTAGAACAATTAAATACTGGTTAAGGATAATACGTGGGAATCAAGTTCTTATTCGAGCAGTTTGTCTAAGAGAGCAAATAAGGGCATCAAAAATAAGGAAAGACTTAGACAAAATTGGATTGGGGTATATTTGGTTAAGGGGAGAGGACATTACGCGAAATAGTTGGAAAATGGCTAAGAGACGTTTGTAGATATAGATAGGCAAAATATTGAATCTCAATGCGCAGTAAAAGTATCACTTAACCTGTAGGCTCAAATAGATCAGGTATAGGGGAGGGGGGTTATTTAGATATCTGTAGTAGAGAAGAAAGAAGTGGTCTGCATGGCTCAGATTAGGGCCTTGGAAAGGAAACAAAACGGTTAATGTTCTCGGGGAAGGAATTTGTCCATTGTGCGGAGAAAGAGATAACTGGAGACATATTTTGGCAAAATGCAGGGAAACGGAGATTTTAAGAAATGCGCATTTATCACCGCATTGAACATCTTCCGGGGAGTGTTAGTGCATGTGAGATATACATTTTGGGAATATTTCTAGAGAAGATCCGACAAAGAAGGTTAATGACTATAATGAAGAGTAGAGATTTGGGGAAGTGAGTAAACCTCAAGAGTACGGGTTCGATTCATGTTTATGTATTTGTATATAAAATTAATCATAGAAAATGTGTAATGTAGGTATATTGATGTTTGTATGTATGCATATAGGTCTGTATGTATGTGTATTTTTTAATAATGTTTAGTGTTTTTACTACTGAGGCACCACGGGGGTAGATAAATGAAATGCTTTTTTTTTTTTTTTTAAGGACGGAAGCGTTCCAGGCCTAAGTTTAGGGTACCTCCCCGTCATTTGCCATTTATGAGGACTGAGAAAAACCTGTCAGGGAGGACAGCCCTGGTGAAAATCGAGCCCCAGAACTAGACGAGTCCGCGCCTTAACGACCTTGGCCACCCGTGACTTATATGTAGGTATGGTCATTTTGATTGTTACAAGGACGATAAATGGCCTTAAGGCTCATGCGACTTGTGTGTATTTTAGAACTGCTACAGTAAAAAGTCCACTACTACTATACTAGGCAACTTTTGTGCCTTCTTTCGTGGAATAAATTATATGTTCCCAAGCTAATAAGCTTGACCTTCGGGGAGAAAATTTACGTGCTGAATTTCTACGACGCTTCTTTTTCTTTTTAACTGTTGAAACACCAAGTCGGGAACTTATGCGCATCCTCGTACATCCACACCAGTGTTGAGTGTCATAAATTAGTTGAAGCGTCGAAAAACGTCCGTGGAAGCTTAGAGCATGCTGCATACACACACACATCTTCCTTCCTACTCTAGTGCTTGATAATCCTGCTGAATCTTTCATAACCAGTTCCAGGAATCACATACACCTACTCTAACCATGCATATATAATTCAAGGTATAGAGAAGTTCCATAGACAAAACTAGTGTGTCAATTCGCTTACCTACTATATATATGTGTGTGTGTGTGTGTGTGGATATTCGAGGGCTGTTCAATAAAGAAAGAACATAATTTATTTTAACCGTATGCTTTGACTGATCCTTAAATTCTGATAATCTTTCTCAAAGTAGTCCATATTGGATAGAATGTTCCTGTCCCCTGTTTCTGCCAGTCTTCAAAGAGAAACCTTTTTGACAGGTCGTCCAGAATCTCTTCCGCAGCCTTCACCACTGCTCCTATGATGACAAAGTCTTCCACAAAGGTGCTTCTTCAGAACCTTGGAGAAAAGAAAAAATTTACAGGGCTAGATCTGGACTACAAGGAGGGTGAAGAACATACTTAACATTGATTTTCGCCAAATATTAAAAAACAACATTGCGATGTGTGGCTGTGCGTTAACGTGGTGCAGCATCCAACGGAAATGTGGCCTTCTGGGTGTGATATGATCTGTGGAGTTTTCAGGACATTTTTGTAGCATTGCCCAGTTACAGTAGCATGTACAGGAACGATATTCCTTGAATAGTGAAAAATGAGATGACCATAACTTTCCCAGCATTTTTTTTAATTCCTTCCAGAGCTTTGCTATTTGCTTTCAGAGCTGAAATGATGTAATCAATGTTTGATCAACAGTGTGAAAGAAATTCCACATCTTCCTGTAATAACGTGGTCAACTTTATTCAAACGTTCTTATGTTCGGGAATGAGCAGTCTTGAAACCCACCGTGCACAAACACTTCTCATGTGCAACTTTTCAGTTACCAGCGTAAGCGTGGCACCAGTGTTAATGTTATTCGACAATGCTCTCTCGCAATGACAGCAGCGAACACAAACTGTAACGCCGGCCCCATATGTAATTGATTGCCTTCCCTCGTTCATTATTTTAAATCATCTTCGAACTATGAACAAGTTTTCTATAGGTCTCAGCTGAAGATCTGTTAAGACGAAAGCAGAATTCACCTACATTAAGCTGTAGGCCGTACTGAACAGTCTTAACTTACACACCTCTCACAGGACGGAACCGGAAGTGACAACGATGAAGCTAGTACCACGTGTACATTACGCATTAAACTAACAAAATATTGTAAATTAAATTTTAGCGCGAGAAACTATGCTTGCAAAAATTATGATTGTTTATTAATGTTGTCTAAATTAGATCAAATGACGGCACCTTGAAACAAGTCTAGGATCTAACAAGGTCTAACTTATTAGCAATGTGAGGGAGCCGACCCTATAGGGGGGTATTTTCACCCTCTTAAAGAGCGGCTGGTTGAAAGGTTTCCCAACCAATTGCAGAAAGTTATCGATTTATCAATGATCGGGACATTAGCATGGGTGTTTAGTGCAATACAGCCATATGCGCCACTGCTAATGGCATATAGGTTCTATAAAGAGAAACAAATTTGTGGCATAGACGGGCTTTCAAATAGATCAATTGGCTAGAGCAACGAGTTGTTAATACTATGGGCACAATTTCATTCCACCAACACCCTTCATTTTAATTTCTTCACTTTTGTCTTATCTTAAAGGGTTCAGGATTCACCTATGTTCTAATGCTGAAGTATGTATAATATTTAAACGCATATTTCCTAATACAAAAATTCCTGAAGAGTATATACATCGGCTGCATCGTTCCATTACGCCAATGGAAAATGGAGCGTGTCGAGCAAAGAGCTATGATGAAATACTTGTAAATGAAGGGAATATCTCTTTAAATTTATCACAATATGTCACCACTTTGTGTGTAAATGTTATTATAATACGAATCACTCGTCGCGTTCGTGAGGAATTTATTCGGAAGTTACCTGACCCATTGCCTCCTTCCAGATCTGCAATTAACGATCTTGTAAATACGTTTAATACAACTGGTTCAATGTAAAACAAGAAACTTATACAAGAAGTTTACATTTTTAAAGTAAAGTCGATAATTGGTAGAAATCTTGAACGTTCGCCAAAAAAATAACTACCGAAATTAGCACAAGTTGGTGTTTCAGTGTGTTCTGCATACACAGAAATAAAATCGTTAAAACTCAAACCTTACGTGTCTATTGTTTGCGACAAGGTGATACCGTAGCAGGTATGCATTATTGTGAACGCTTTCTTTCATCAATGCCTGAAGGGTTAATCTACCCATAGCCTGTGTTCTTTTCAGATGAGGCATGGTTTTACCAAAATGATCGTCTCGGGAGTACAGGCGCGACCGGCTGTGGCATGTCCAGCTGCCGAGATGCAAAATTCTATGCAAGCGGTAAGAACATATTCACGAACTGAGCACAGAAAAATCCTTAAAACGAGTTTTTACAATTGCTAAGGCCTTCACTTTCTCAATTCTTTCACATTCGTCTACAGGGCATTAATGATTAAAAACCATGCTCCACTTCTGCATTGAATTCTGGCAGTGCCAAACAAAACTTTGCCAGGCAATCCAGATTTTAGTAAGTTTATCTTTCTTTTTAAAATGAGAAACCTTTCACGCCGCCATGTGTTTCCAACTTGTAGGAGAAAGAAGACTAAGTATTTGCTACTAGGGGCACTACATAATTTAAAATACACATATTCGGTAATTTACCTTCTAGGAGGATTTTTAAAAAGTGGGGCATTTGGGAAAAACTCGAGACAACTGAAGGTTTTATTGAAGAACGAGATTGTCTTGGGAAAACAGGACGAATGGAAACCTATTCAAGTCAGGTGTTTGTGTTGTGATAATACGGTTTGCAATACAGGAATAACCTACTTACTCTCCCAGGCACTTCAGGTTTTTCCCAAAATTGGAAAGAAAAAAAAAATAAAAAAATAACCCTTCGAGGGAGAAAATTTCCATCGGATTATGAAGCCACGGAAGCATAAACAAGTAGTTTGCAGAGTTTGGACAGCTCCTTTACCAGGAAGCTGTAGAAATGTTACAAAATCGCTGGGAGAGCCTCAGGCAAGCTCAGGTAATCCATCTCCTGTTCAATTCTGAGCTACAGGTTTAGACTTCCTTTAATGCATTTGGAGACTATGATTTCTGAACCCAAGGAGTGGCACATGGACAACAGCAAATTGCGCCTTAGGGCTGTATCCTGTCAGCTGGGTCTTGCGGTGCAACAGTCTTTATTTATTCTAACAAGTATAACAAAACTGTATGCTTGAAGCACAGTCCAAACATCATTAAACATTAAACAAAAGCCATCCATTAATGTTCATTGCCAAAATAATACTCGTTTCAACAGCGGTAGTGATAATTAAATATTTAATACAATGGACAATAATTATCAGTTATACATTCTAATTTAGCAATATGTGAAATACGAAATTTACTTTTAAGAGGCTTTACCCAGAATATATATTTGTGTTACCGAACCCAGAGAGATAAAATGAATTCAAGAAATAGAAATGTAACATAGTTCTTTTTCCTGGAGCTTTTTAAAGAAGTTTAATTTTCCTACTCTGTTACTTATGCATCGTGTTCATTAAATGCATATTTAAGAGGTTTTACCCAGGATATATAGCACTAGATAAAACCGTATTAATTAAAGAATAAAGAAATACACTTTTGTATACATTAAAACATAAAATATTTGTATTACCGAACTCAGAGAGATAAGACGAAAGGGATTCAAGAAATAGAAATATAACACATTTTTTCCTGGAGCCTTTAAAAACAATTTTCCTTTTCCTACTCTGTTACTTATGCATCGTGTTCATTAAATGCATATTTCATACTCATAAAATCATTACGTTATGCAAAATGCTACGTAATTCAATATTTTCTACTCTGAACAAAGGCTTTGTGTAAGAGCTGCAACCTTCAAAGAACTAATGAGGATTTCTTGTTCTTAACGAAACGGAAAATTGCACCGTTGCGTAAAGATCTTTTGTTCAAGACTTTCCTTTCTCGACTGTCTTCACTTGCCGTGCGACTACAGTTCGAAGTGTTTTTAATAAAGACTAATCATTAAACCCTCCTCTGAAATAGTAACGAGAGCAAATATTTTCTTGTTTATCTAGTTGATCTATCCGGAATGTTCTCAATCGAATAGGTTTCGTGACACGGGATTTTTTAATCAACATTAGCTCAAAACTTTCTCTCAGAAGGTAGGCTTCTGATAGGTTGCTATACCATGGCGCGCTTTAGAGATTAGGGCTGATTGACAGGTGATAAATCCATCGCCTCCATCGCCATCTAGTAGAAAATTATGGTATTATTTGGAAGTGAAATAGCTGATAAATTTATTCAGGGATTTTTTTTCCAGTAAAATTTTCTATAACTTAAATCTATGACATGGCACTCACGGCTTTACTTTCCTTCCGAAAGAAGCGATACTGACCATTTTTATGCCTGAAAAATACATTGACCCTGGTCGGGGTTGAAACCGCGTTCTTGGGTCTAGGAGGCAAGTATGGTTACTACTAGACGCCCAGGACTGACTCACTCACACTGAGGCCGATACTCTTTTTGTTAACGTATACAGGTGTAGGTGTAAGCAACCACTTTACGAAACGATTGATCATTTTTGACGAGGTTTCACTACAGTGATATATTATTCTCCTTTAAAAAGTTCAACTTCCTTGAGTAGTTCATGTTTTTAATCATATTGTCAAAATCGCTTATTCACTTTTACATAAACGCACATTTTATTACATAATTTATATCAAACTAATTTAAAATTATGGTGAACTAGTCCCAAAAACTCTGCAAAGTCTTCCAATTTTAATGTAATGAAATATTTATTTATTTACCCTTGAAAGAGTTCTGATATTTGGGCTTTCTCTTTCACTCTACCACGCTAATAAAATCAGCAAAATTACAGAGTACAATATGCATTATTATATACAATATAGATTTAACAGAAACAAATTAAAGATAAATGTTCCATGTAAATATGACACTTGTAATAAAGTTGAGAGTTGATAAAGTTAATATTTGAATTCCATTGTTTTTCTTTCTTTTATTATTTTTTCTATACAAGGAGAAGAAAAAGGAGAATAAGAACAAGCAGAATTGAGAGATAACTTTTGTTACTCCTAGAGTTGAGATAACAATTTAATCTAAGCTTAAAATTATTATTCCCCCATAATCTCCGAGTTCATGAGGAAGGGAGTTCCAGATTGTGGGAACTGACACGCTGAACAGAAATGTGTTTGGACGAGGGATAGACAGTAAAGTCATATTTCAGGTTCCAGATAGAAACAAATACAAAGCGAGAGGCGATGAACTGAGAGGGAAGTATGGAGGATTTTGAACAGGAGCGTGAAGGAATGGAAAGTCCTACGCTCTTTTTGAGGTAGCCGTGATACAATTGCGTAGGGGTGTCACATGTTCAAATTTTCCAGTGTTGAAGACGAAACAAACACAGTCATTATTGTAATCTGTAGATCTGCCCAGCATTCAAATTACAATATAAGACATCACAATAATCAAAGTGAGGCATAACAAACACTCGAATGAGCTTCTTTTTGAGAGGTAGATCTTCTGCTACATGTTTTAATTTGTGAATCAAAGAAAATATTTTATTGCATATATGGGTTATCTGGGTGCGCTAATCTAGATACCTAGGTTTTGCCATGCTGGTATAATTAATTACATTATCATGATGGGAGGTACATAATTTGAGTTTTATGTCCCACGACTACAGCCTGTGACAAAAGAAATACAACACAACACAATTATGTACAACAAAGAATTGTGCTATAGATGCGGGGTTAATAATTACAATATATTCTGTATCCATATATGAGTGAATATTCGTATAGTCTGTTCATGCAGCCTGGAGGTTATTTAAAAATAAATTTCCATATGCCACAGTTACAGATCTTATTGTGATTTATAACTCGGCAAATATATTTTGTGAAACGGAAAGTATAATAGGTAAGAAGCGAAAAAGGCGAGATATAGTATTCATAAAAAGCACTGGATATCGCCTGGAGAAATTCCTTTAAAAACCCCTGCGACGTCTTTCCCAGCGAACAGAAGCTGTGTACACTCGCGGACAAACAGATGTATCTAATCTACTGAAGGATTTTGTTCGTGGGAGGTTAGCGGAAGCGGTAGGAGGAGCCTCTTGCCCTAACGGGTATTGTGCTTATGCACCACCTGAAATATGGCCTCTCGTCACTTGCGTTTGCCTCCAGTTTAACACCACATATTTTAAAAGACTATTAAATAATTATATGAAACAGTGTATACTTAAATAAGGAACAACTTGCATTTATTCCAGTATCAAACATTATTATATTTAAAGTAAAGTTATTTTCATGTAAACACTTTCCAGCAACGATAATCAATAGTTTCGTAGCTAATCATCTGTTTCTAAATGACCACAAAGCTTTCTCTAGAAGAGACTTCATCTTGCAAGTTTGTTTTCATGAAAACCAGAAGAATTGTTTTTGTTTTTGTTTAAATTTGTGCGTTACTACGATATGTTTATACAAAAGCCTCTCTTTCTGTAGATTCATGTATGAATGTTTATTGTAGTTATTAAAATTCTAGAGTCTAGCGATTTATATTCAGTGATAGCTGTAGTAGCGGTACCGTTGTGCACTCTGGGCTTATACTGCCGCGAGGTTGCCGCTGCAAAGTTAAAGTGCAAGACATACCTTAATAATCTGGCCCCATCCCAACGAGTTCCGACCGTCTAGTGTTATCGCTTTCGTCTAAACAGTAGCACACTGCCACGAGATACCTGCCAATTCTCCACCGTTGCCATTGTTACTTTCGAACATCGAAAATTCAGCAGAAACTATGAATATTTCCTGTTTATCATATTATTAAGGGAAGCGACCTGTAAAAATGTCAAGAATGACCAAAAATATATATTTTTATTAAGGTAATTTCTTTTAGATTCGTATAGCCAAGCTATTTTCTCCTACTTTTACATTAAAGACCCGTCATATGACTGTATGACCCTGCGCGCAGGTAAAAATCTCTTGAATACGAAAAACAATTCTCTAAACTGTTTTTATTGCCCATATAGAAATTCTAATAATTCTTTGATGTTTTAAATTTCAACAATAAATTTGAAATTTTCACCAGAGAGTCTTGACACACGAATTAGCAACCACAAGAAATTATGAACAAATACATTTTTGGGACAATCTTTTTGCTAAATTATAAGTCTACCTGGAAAAACATAGGTGCAAGCATAACTATCTGTATCCAAGCATATCTCCGACATCTTTAATTTCAATAATCACATAACCGAACCATAACTGGGAGCAAGGAATTAATCATGCTCAAAAATTCACCCAGAGCATAAATTTTATTATATTATATTTGGACTCTACATTACCTTAATAGCCTGATTCTATAATAGCCCATGGGAAGGTTGGCGGCACATCCTCTCCCTTTGAAAACTCAATCTCTTCTCCTAATTATCACGCAAACAGCTAAGCATTCTTCCCAATGCGCATGCGCAAAACTAATTCCCCCATATTTTCACATGCATTCCCCATGATACCAACGACTTTACCGTTTGGAGCATATATACTACATTATTAATAACGTTAATAATTAAATACCTTTGTCGCAAAATATATCTATTTACTCATGTAATATCCTATTTATGTTTAAAAAAACAACAAAATGCAATGAAATAAGAGTGAGATTTTTTAAAATAATAGTTTAATTAATAAAAATTATATAGACTGTTTGTCCCTATTGTGTTTAGAACACAAATCTGCACCATGGGAAGCATTTTTTGTAGAGGCTGTATCAAAATAATTCATTTTCTCAGAAAATATGTGACTTATTCGTCTGAAATTACATTACTTATTTTAATTACATGACGTAGTAAAAAAAACACGAAGTGAATTGGTCCAGAAATGTAGAACTTTTGGTCTTCTTAGGTCAGCCCCCTTAAACATATCTGAAGATGTCTTAAATAATAAATAAATAATAAAGCATTTACGTTTACTTACACGCCGTTTTCTGTTAGAATTAAACATGTACTGAAAGAGGCTGCAGAGACGTGACAACGCTGTTTTCCATAGCGAAAGTTGATTCCCTGCATACCTTACGAGTATCATTTCAACGTAACAGAATAAATAAATGGACAGCTGTAATCTCAGTTTCAGGAAAAAGGTCTTTAAGGCTTGTCCCGTACTATGTGTTTTCTAATCTGCAGAGATTCACGAGAACTAAATAGAAGACATTTTTTTTTTTTTAATATACAAACCCAAAGTGATTGAAGTTCTCTGTAGTTATTTTTTTATTTTACTGTCTTTATGGTGTTGCTGTGTATTACTAAGTAACTCCCGGGTGAGAGAAACTGCCTTAGCTCACTCAGCAGCAAGAGAGATGTGGTGCAGCGTTCAGAAGTGTCGACACAAGGATGCACAATGTAACGCCTGGGTGCCGGGGTGTTTGGAATTCAGTGTCGGTCTTTTGTGTTGATAACTCGCGTCACGTTCTTGGCGTCGCAGAATTGAGGCCGGGATGTGTTTATGGATCCTTAACAGAGTAAATTTGCCACACCCTCACTTCTTCCTCCTCACGTATCCGCCCAACTTACACTTTCAATAATACTTCCCAGGGAAGTGATTTATATGGTCCTTGTTTGCTCTGCTGAAGTACGCAACACCTGATGTAACCTACTTTTGACACGGACTGAAGAAGAATGTTCAATCGATACTGCCAGCACTTGTGGCCTCTCAGTTCTGACCTGTTAGCTATGCAACGAGGAAGTGTTTGCAGGCTAGGAAGAGGTCTTTTAATAAAGAACATCTGTTTTACCTTACAGAATTAACCCGGAATTAAGACTTTGCTATTGTTATACAAGTAAAAAATCTTTTTATAACTATGCCTAATGTTTCAGCATATTATACAGAGTGTTGTTGATGAAGTTTATTTACGGACGCTCTTTAACATCATCATCCCATTCAATACAGGGCGTAAAACGGCCGATAAGTTTTGCTCAGAGGCTTCCTCTTTCAGGCTTGAGGCTCTTTTACATGCCGTAAATGTATGATATGGAACCTACCTTTATTCTCCTTCCCAAGGAAACTATACTTAGGATTTTTGCGCCCGAAAAAATTCATCGATCCTGGCCAGGATGAACCCGCGATCTTGGATTTAGAAGGTAAGTATGGTTACCATTACACCACTAGAACGGACTTATGCAGTGTGTACAAAAAGTCCCACACCATACGAGCTCTTTATTTATATTTATTAAGATATTTCAATGTGATTGGCCTTTACTCGTACTTCAACTAATTTGAAAGGGCACGAGTCATACCTCCTTTCTCCTCTATCTGAGGAGGATCTGAGCCTGCAACGATCATATTCAGACTGGACGTATCTCTCAGCTCCAGAAACAGCATCGCCAGGACTTCCTATTCTGCATTAGTGATAGAATAATGAATGAAAAATAATCCATTATTCGAATATTTTATTTCATTGGATTGTTCCAGTATTTTGAAAACAATGTCATTATTTAATGAGCCGATTTTTTCCGAATGAAGGTAAAGATCAATTTGGACTGTTATGAATGAAATGTGTATAGTTGTAACCTACACACAACATACAAGAAAACCATCATGGGATTGTTGTAATTTCAAGCTTATAAGCTGATGGCATGCTCAAAGCATCTGCATTGTATTCGGTAAGGCATTACAAGACTGTTTCGCAGTCTCAGCAGATGGTATAATCATTGTAGTTTGTAGGTCACGATTGTAGTGTCAAAATAATCAAAAGAAATATTATGCTCGCCCCTTATTATTATTATTAAAGCAACCGATTATTTCTTGGAATGAAAGTGATTGCTTTAACATAGAAACTAAAGCTAGCAATTATTTATAAAATATATTTGCCTGGAATTAGTATTGCTCAACGTGAACTATAGTGAGTGATAATTAGTTTTTGAAAGAGATTCCAAATATATATGAACGACAGTTTCAGCAACTACTTTTATAAAGATGGTAAGTAAAAACGTTTAAAATAATTAAAGAAACTGTTATATGGTTGTGTCAACGCCACTCTACAATATACGCAGATGACAACGATGCCTCTTCCATCTAAGACAAAACACAAGTTGGTTTATAACTCATTGGGTCGCTCTGTATATACAAACACATTTTATTATATATGCACAAATATAGTAAAAACTATCTATCTGCCCATACGCCAGGAGTAGGTAAACGTCTGTAACATCAAAAGGATGGGTTTTTTCCCTAACTGGCTTTCTGCTACCTGTTTTAGCTTGATTATAGATATCTCTATGCTTTGCAATGGGTCATTAAAGTACAGATATATGGAAAGGGTGAGCTTTTATTCAACTTTTATTATCTGTTATACTTCCTAAATTCTTTACAAAATGAATAACTGTTACACAATTTTCAGAAAGTGCATTTCTGTACATAGCTGTAAACTTATTGAAGCAAACAATTGCATGCCTAAAATGCATGGGGTCCTCAGTTATGTTGATGTGTGAAGTGCAAAAGTTTACATTTATTTTGTGTGCAGTTTCAATATAAATAAATCGCCACGGGTGGCCAAGGTCTGCAAGGCGTGGAATCGTGAGCGGAAAGTCTGGGGTTTGAATCCCACCAGGACCGTCCTCCCTGACTGAGGTTTTTACCCGGTTTTCCTCAGTCCTCATAAATGGCAAATGCCGGGGAGGTACCCTAAACTTAGGCCTGGAACGTTTACTTTAAAAAAAAAAAAACCTTTCCCAATTTATTATTTCATCTCATTTATCATCAGTGTCCACCGCCTGTGGTGCCTCAGTAGTAACAATGGGCGTTAAACACTATATATATATATATATATGTGTGTGTGTGTGTGTGTGTGTGTGTGTGTGTGTAAGCGTGAGTTAGTAATCAGCATTTATGTGCAATACATATGTCATTTCCTTTAAATTATATACATATGTGCTTAGAAAATCTACTTCCCCTATACTTCGTTAAATTGGACATTTTTTACTGAACTATACCTGCCCGGGCGAGAGATGTTTCACTCCATAATTATTCCTAAAAGTAAAACATGCATATGATTTATTTTTATTCATTCTACAAATGGCTACATTAATTTTCTCATGTAGTATATTAATGTATATTATATTATGGTTGAAAGATATCACATTATCTATTTGCACTCATTCTCTAATTTGAAATAATAAAAAGCTGGTTTGATGTATCTGTAATGTATGTTTTGATGTGAAAAATGATTAAAGTAAATTTGCGTTATTCCAATGAGATAAAGCACGATCAAAATATTATACTAAATTAATGTTACAAATGTGCCCTGTCTTATTGCATGTAAATTGTGAAGTGTTCTGTTATTAATTTAGTAAATATAATCTCAGAAATGTACATATTCACTGCTATATTAGGTTCACTTAAATGTTTAACAATACTGTATGGTTAAAAGTGCTTGAATATTGTTACATTACTCTAGTGATCACTGTCATCCACAGGAGCACTGCTGTTACAATAATAAGTGCAAGTATAAAACATCAGATACGTAACTAAAATGTATCAGATTGGAAGTTAACATTTAATCGCATATATTGCCCTCAGCCATTTCCAGCTGCCATATTATGCAAGTGTCTGATATTATCACACAACTGTGTTCGACATATCACATGCCACAAATCGGTGCAATCCTGTAATGTGCTTCTTTGGTATTAAAGACTTGCTATAGCGTGAGTTGGAGGGGATTGAAATAAAATGGTATGGATAGAGAATGGGCTAGGGTGCAGGGGTGGTAAGGCATGGATGTAGAAGGTATTTCTAACATTATTTCCAGATAGAAAACCCCAACGCCGGCGGAGACCCCTCCAAGTAGACTGAGCCCCTCAGAAAGGTCGCTTCCACATCAAACCCGGGGAAAAACTCCGATAAAGCGCAAGTCACTATCACACCGCACAGAGCACTAAACCACCTTGTCTGGCACTTTCAATCCTGCTACAAAACCAACCAAATTACATGATAGAACGAAAAAATCGTTGAAAGTAAAAAAGAGATTCATGCCATCATTTGCATAAGCAACCAGAGGAAAAATACCCACGCCACGGGATATGAACCCCAAACCTCCCGAATGCAAACCCCAAGTATTACCGTCTGAGCTACTTCGCTTTATATCGAGTGGGTTAGGTAATCAGATAAACGCTTAATGTTGGTCGCATTTTAACTAAAAAGCTTCAAGACTAACTGTCAATATTGACACGCTGTGAAGATAACTTTTATTCTTTCCTCCAAAGTATTAATATGTGACAGGAATATTACCACATGAGCTTGAAGATATTTGATTATACACATTTACAGCTTTTTTAATCTGAAAATTAACCCCGTATAATTACAAAATACCACCACAACAAAGCTCGCCGTTATACCAGTAGGAAGTTCGTTGCTGTGTAAAAGAGGCTTCTGTTACGAATAAGGGAACTGCCGTACCCTATGCCACGTAATTCCTTTCTGCTCTCTTGCGAAACAATACGTCTGTCAAAACATATGCTCGTGGAACCGCTAAAACCCTAAAAAGGGTGAAGGGAAAGCGCTTTTAACGGCATAAGCCGCTTAAGATTTCCCGAACCCAATGACCTGAGTCTCCAAACGAAGGTTTTTCAAAACATGCGGAAGAGACGTCGAGGCTTTCAAAGGAAAAACATTCTAAGGTTGAGTTTGCAAAAAATCCTAACAAAAGTTGCTAAGTTTATATTAACATCTAGTTCAACATATCTCTTATACAAAATGAATGTCAACAAATACCATATTTATGAAAATTGGAAAATTTATTAAAGTTTCACACTGTTTATGAATCCAGCTTTAATATAATGAATTATTAGTATTATGTATGTCATCCCTCAGTATATCGGTACTCTTGGTGTAGTGGTAACCATACTTGCCTTCTAAACCCAAGATCGCGGGTTCGCCAGGACCGATGAATTTTTTTCGGATGTAAAAATCGTAAGTATGGCTTCCTTCGGAAGGGAAGTAAAGCTGTGGGTACCGTGTCGTACATTTACGGCATGTAAAAGAACAGATCTCTGAGCCAAATTTGTTTGCCATTTCATGCCCTAATTTAAATGGGACGCTGATGACCTGGGATATTAAAGAATGTCCGTTAATGAAACAAATAAATAAAAAAAATAATAAATCCCTTAGTACGTTGCAGATGTTTTAATTTATTTTTAATACAGAAAACGAATTTTCTGAGTCTACCTTTACATACAGACACTAGAATTGGTGTCGGGGAATTATCTGGTCAATCCAAAACTCTAATGCCGGAAAGTTCTTTGAATTACATCACTCTTTAAGAAACACGACAACAGGTATATTCCCTCCTTCAGGACACATTCTGCAGCTTAGGCAACATTCCTCTTTTCAGTGTTTGTAAATGTATACTTTTCTCTTGTTATCTAAGAACCAATACCGTTGTATGACAAGCAACATCATAACCAGAGCCCGGAAGGTCAGGCGTTTATTTTGATTAAAATAGGCAGGGTTAAAATATTGAAAAAAAGCAGTAATATAATTAATACATTTTTACTAAAAAATGAGAGTAGTAACTCTCATTATTAATGAAAGTAGGTGTTTAAAATACTTAATAATTGCTTCATCAAGTAATTAAAGTACTTAAACTTACTTTCATGGTTACAAGCAACAACAAGATGTTTTTTCATAATACCAACTGTCATATTCAGCCGCATGTTAGAGAGAACATTGTTCATCATGTAAAAAGTACGTTCTACTTGCAGTGAAGTGATTTCAGTATAAAAACAAGCTATTTTGGAATGATTCATACCAGTTACAACAGAACATTCACCTTTCAAGACATCATGAACATGTTGATTAAAACAAAGTAAAGTGTTTTGAATAGTCCTGGGCTATGAACAAAAGATGGGCGGTGGTTTCTAGTTCTGTTTATGCGTTTGTAGGGGAATCAGGTTAGTGTCTCTCTTACTTCCATGCTGAGCATACTGCAGGGACGGTTTAATGCACAGCTGTACCGGTTTCAACTTTCTCGTTTGCTATTGTTTGTAACATATATATTCCCATCGCAAAATTTCTAGGATTGTCCCGCGTACATCGATACAAAGTCATTCGCCAGGACTATTCAAAACTACAGAACTTCCCCCATCCTCTCTATTTCCGTATTCGTATGCTCGAAGTAAATTACGTTCCTTTCACCTAATGAATATTCTGCTATTTAAAGAGGTTAAGTGAATTGGTTGAGGAGAAAGTTTTTGGTTGCTTGCAAAGAAATAAATGTATAACAACATTTTTATACACACACACACGCGCGCGCGCGCGCGCACATTGTAAGGTGAAGTGTTATTTAATTTTATAACTTTCTTCACTTCCATATATTGAAATTCTTTATGTGATTTTTAAATTCATGAAACAAACTGAAAAAACCCCGTAACAATCCAGAATAGGCAAAAGAAAGTTTTAAACCTTAAAATAGGCAAATTAGCAAAAAGGGCAAAGTAAAAACGGGCCGTACATATTCAAAATGTACGGAAACATGTTCATTTCTATTTAACTTTAAATATATCTCCCAGATAGAGATGGCATTTTGCCTACTTACGAGCCTTGTTTTTTAAACTTTTCTTATCTTAAAGTTTTACTGTCTGATGAATGTGCTGGGGTGAGTTCATCATTAGATATTTGCACATGGTGTACTCTTAACACCCTTCATTGGAGAAGACAACCTTTCTCAGTCATCAACAGTTTAATTTCGGTACTTTCTTCCACATCCTATTTGGTATTTTTTCATTTTTGCTGTCAGAAACTGTTTCTCTACCGGTCTTCTAAATATTCGATCAAAACTGTCTTATCTTCAGCTAAACAAAACTGTTTTTGCGGGGGTTCGTTTTGCTTTTACTGATCAGACAGACTTCTTTAGTAGCTGAAGTTTTGCTTCTTTCACTTGATCCTTTCCTCTTAGGTCCAATTGACCCAGTTTCATTCCTTTTTTTTTAATTACTTTTTTAACTGCACAGAGACTAACTTTACAACTTTCTGCAATCCTCTGATGTATCAAAGAAGTATTTCATGTAACTGGTCGCTCTGGAGGTGTCAAGCCCATTTTCCAACACAGCAAAGAACTATACATACAGTTCGGCACTAACACTGAAAAGGATTGTACCACTGTCAACACAAAATAGAAGTAACAGAAAGTTTACAAGGAAGGGCCATCATATATTGTCCTGATAATTATATTTTTATATAGTGCAACTGGGTGATTCAGAATAAATACTAAAAACTCCTACATAATGCAGGTCCCCACAAATGAAAGACAACAAAAGAAATCCGAGGACTGCATTGGAATTAACAACTGTGACTATAGGTGGCGCAATAGTTAGTGTGTATGTGAACAGCTCAGAGTGACCCTAGCAACCAAGCTACTCAGATATCCTGCCCTCGTGTTTAACTGTTACTACAATTAGTTAATACAAGCCCTTTGTGTTTTTTAACAGTGTTTAACGCCCGTTTTTACTACTGAGGCACCACAGGCGTTGAACACTGATCATACATGAGATGAAATGATATATTGGGAAATATTTTTTTAAGGAAGGAAGCGTTCCTGGCCTAAGTTTAAAGTTTAGGGTACCTTGCTGGCATTTGCCAATTATGAGCACTGAGGAAAACCTGGGAAAAAAACCGCAGTCAAGGAGGATGGTCCTGGTGGGAATCAAACCCTAGACATCCCGCGCCTTAACGACCTAGGTCACCCGTGGCGGTACTTTGTGCTAAGAGAACATGGTAAAGTAATCTGTGAGCGAAATGACTAATATGGTTTATGTGCATGGAAATGAAATAGTGGCCGGAAGTATTTTTTGCACATGCAGCATCGTTCCATATTTGCGCGACAGTTTCGACGACTCCACGACACAGGGACATTACATCTCACGGCGATAACGAAGTATCGTGTCACTAGATAGATGCAAGTGGACATCTAGGAGCAGGAGGACAAAATCCATCAAAGAGCACTCGTGCTCTTGCTAGGGCAGTTGGCATAGGGCAAAGTAGGTATGGCGTGTATTTCAAGACCAGCAATAGTATTCACGCCATAAACAATCTGTGTAGCATTTGACGCCAGCGGACTTCCTTGGAGGTCAACCTGCTCCGGAGGGTTTTTACATCAGAATGATTAGGTGCCCTATTTGATAAGATGGTACATTTAATGTGAACAGTGAGCATGGATGGGCTAATGACAACAGACATGTATTCATATTGGTATGCCCCAGGTTCGGTTTGCACTACATGTGGTATAGAATTGTTTCTGACCATCTGATTGACCCTGTCGTTGTACCAGTATGTTTAACGTTTGCTCTTCTGGGCGGTTTTGCTGTGCATGTATTATCTGATTTTGTGATTGATTTATTTAGGGATGGTCTTTAGCATCTCGGGTCATCAGCGTCCCATTCTATTCAGGGCGTGAAACGGCCGACAAATTTTGCTCAGAGGCCTCTTCTTTCAGACTTGAGGTTCTTTATCGTGCCGTAAATGTACGACACGAAAAAATTCATCGATCCTGGCTGGGTTTGATAAATTATATGTTATTATATGGTATGTTTAAATTGAAACTAGACATGGATTCACTCCAGAAGCTTGGTTTGCTCTTTTATTACTAGTTTCAGTTAAAATATCACCAAAGCATCAGTAATTTTCCACAAACTCCAGTGTTTATATTACCATACATAATGCAGAGATTTACAACACAGTGTTTATGACATTAATTATTTCACAGCGCAGCAGTTCTGGATTTCTGGAAGCAGACAATTTAAAAATAATTTATGAATAAACCTCAAGGCTCACGTTGGCCAACTTACTTCAGGTAAAACTGTTTGCAAAACACAAACGTAATGTAAAGCAGCATATTTCTTCAGAGAAAGAAAATGTTTCTCGACAGAGACATTGTATGTTTTTTTATCCGAGGGAAGAGAAAGGAAGAAAACGAAATGCGAGGAAAATGATAAAAAAGAAAGGAAACTGCTTTATACATAAGACGATGAAGGATACAAATGTAAGAAATACAGTAAAGAAAGAAAAGACAATATGATGAAGGAAATGGAAAGGAAGAGAAAGAACAGAATTTGAAAGAAAGGCGAGAGAAGGAAATAGCCGCCATAATCAAGCGCAAGTAAGAAACTTTATATCCATTCCTGCCAACGTTTCTTGGATCTTCACACACAAATTTCTGTTTTCTTTGGGTTGTCACTTAACGACTTTGTAGATGTTTTTGGACATTTATTTCTGTAATCATTCCCAATATACCGTAGAGGAATAAATAGAGGGAGAATCTGTTCAGATTTCAAAATGATAGCATTGTTTCTAAAGTAGGTATACTAGTGATTAATGTAATTTCGATTCATTTTTTTTTTTTTTTGTTGCTCTGTCGGTATGATCACAAGTAAAATTGAATGTTATAGAGTTCGAATCTTGATGATTACCTACTTTTACGTCTTATGTATGAACTTACTTCATTATTAAATATATAAAAACCTTCGTTACAAAATAAATGAGTTATACGTTGTTCAGTGCCACATGATTATTCCGATTATTTTAGATATTATTTTCTATCACTGTATCTTGTATCGATGATTATGAGCTATTAAAATCGAATTTACACGCGTGCGAAGCAGGTTTGAAGACATTCCAAGGTAAAAGTTGCACCAAATCGGTTATATAGTTTAATAAAGTAAATTCGACACCTTCCGTTGGTGTCAGGACAAGTTTCACTTTGCAAATATGCTGGAAGGAAAAGACCCAGAAACTTTGCAATATGGGAGAAGAAGAATGGATTGTATTTTATAACAATGGCTAAATTAATGTAATTTATTGAACAATAGTCATAGATATATAAAGTACATATAAAATAGATTTCAATTCAAATAACTACAAAAGCTTAGTAAAATATAAATCAGCTGCAAACTGTATAAACGTAACTCAGAAATTTGTAATATAATTTGTTATAGAACAACTTGAAACACTACCCTTGACATTTTTATATTTTAAAACTTTGACTTTTTTTCATCTTTGAAGTGATAAATCTTTAATATTTGAAGTTTTAAATCTTTATGACATTTACTACGCAACAATTAATCAAATTATTGGCAAATAAATACTAGACACAAGCATATTATGACATTTCCGTACGTGGCAAAGAATAAAAGACAAAGACTAACTTATTACAATGATTGCAATATATTTATTTATAAATACATGCTTCATCCTAACCTAAAACTTAAAGCCATTTAATACAATACAAATAACAACTTTAAAAAAGTTCAAAACAAAATTCTACCTAAATCACTGGGTGTATATGACGGGGAAGGCTCCGGGCCTAACAATTTAAAATTAAATAAAAGAAGTCGACAGCGTGCCATCCAGCATGACTACCACGGTTTCCCGAATATTCGATGAATTTTGAACTAATTACAAACAAGGCCTAATTTATGTACCGTACTGACGTGGCTAAATGAGGAGGAACAGAGAGGAAGAGCATATACATCGGACGGGAACAAAAGGGATTAGCTCAAGAATAGCACAAAATTTATTATGTTTGAATTTAACACTGGCGTATCTTATTTCAACTTCAGATTTTCTTCGTGAACTATAGCATTCCCAATCTCAGATTCTTCTACAAGATTTTCTACAATCTCTGAAATTGTTTCAAAGTAGTTAAGAATAGTAGAAGAATAGTACAGAAATCATGAAAAAAATAAAGGAAGAAAAATTGAAAGAAATGCTTGTAGTAATAAAAATGAAAAAAATAAAAAAGAAAAGAGGGTAGGACGGAAAGTAAAATAGGAAAATACACAAAAAAAAAAAAAAAAAAAAAAAAAAAAGGAAACGAATGAAAACGAAGTGAAAGCAGGAGAAAATATTTGAAATAAATTATATAGCACGAAATGAAAGAAGAGAAATATAACTATACACAAGAAAAATACAACAAAAGAAGGGGAAGAAAAGCGGAAGAAAAGAAAAGGAAGTGAAGCCAGGTTCAGTACATTATCTTAATACTGCTCACAATGTGGGCATGCATTTTCCGGCACATATGGAAATATCTCATAGGTCATTGCTTTAAAAGTTGACGTTTGCAAACAAAGATTGTATTGAAGCGCGAAAAGCGGGCACAATCGCCTTTGTGTGCTAAAGCTCAATGTAAATGCCATCAGGAGCAAGGGAGTTTTCCTTTGAGAAGCGTTTGCGAAGATCTATCTCGTGATTACAGGCGCTCAGCTGTCTCCATAGGAGCGCAGTGCGGTTTCAATGGAACAAAACCGCCACTTCAATCAACGTCGGACGAGGAAAGGAAAGCTTCGGGTAAGTGTCCCAGTAGACAAACTTTGGCTTTTGCCCCTAGCCCTAGAGGGAAATGTTGCAAACATTTCCTCTGCAGTGGGTCCACAAGGCTTTCAAAACGTATAGCCGTGAGAGGATCATTATTTAACTTCTAAATTTTACATCTTAGTTATTTTAAATAATTCATCGTATTAGATTTTCTTCCTTTTTGTCTTAAAACTGAGATTTTTTTATTTATACTATATTAGTATAAATAGTTTATTTCTATATGGTAGCACTTTGCTCAATTTAATTTGTATTTTTTTTTTTTTTTTTTTTTTGGCTTTAAAGGACATATCCTACATTCCAAATATTATAACGTGTAGCAATATTATTTTTTTTAGGTAAGATTATTCAGACTGCTTTATGGAAGGTTGAGCTACTGAAGAGATATCTAATGGCTTTTGGCTCTTTTTTAACAATATTTATATGCCATTTCATTAAATCTAAATGTTTTTTTTTTTTTTTTATCTAGGAAACCAGACGATGATAATGCATGTCCCAGTACTGTAGCCGCAACGTAGTATACAACAAACTTCAAGTATGAGGTTTTATTAAATTCACTATAACTCAGGCATCAAAGCAACGTAACTTCAGTAGTCCCGGCATCTTATATAACTCTCACACGGTCGTCTGTTTATACAGCCTTAAAGGGAGTGTGAAAAGCCCACCCTTGTAATGTTAAATTTACCAACTTCATTTCTCATTTTCTCAAGCACTATTAAAGCTAATGAGATGAAACTTTTACAGTATGTAGGTGCACATAATTAAATTTGCTGACCTATTTTCACTACTATACCAAGACTCTTGAAGCAAATTATAAATTATTTCAATTGTTTGCTTTTTCCTATTTTTCCCCATTTTTTTACATTGTCTATTTTTATCCTAACTCTACAATATATCCACATCATCATAATAACATCATGAATAAGTGGTAAAAGTTTCAAAGTGATAGCTTATACAGATGCTAAAAAAATGAAAAACTGGTGCAAAAAAGAAAAAAAAATAGTTTTTCAATAATTGCAGCCAAAAAAGTTTTTACAGAACACTAGATAAAAGCTTCCAAATACAAAACTACCAAGGAGGATGTCATGGAATCAAACGCTGCTTGCCAATTTATGAAATACAACTTTTTCTATCATTCAAGACAGACCAGAGCCTTCCAGAGCTAATGGTTCATGAGATATATAATTTTAACTAAACTGATTGGGCAGTTTCATGGCTGACTTTTTTTCAGTCATCTTCCTTTAGGTCTTAAGGTGAATGCCTGGAAAACTTGGCTCAATCATTTTATCATTATTCACGGCAGCTATCCTTGGGATAATGTAGCAGCGCCTCCCAGGCATCCCAACTTCAGAAGCAGGCAGACTGGGAAACATCCCAAAGGCTCCGGCAACAGGTCCGAAGGGACAATGGTGATATTAAAAATATTGCATTATTTTATCCACATTCAAATAAATATAATAATGTTCTCTGCATCGATAAATAAGTTAAAATATACTTAAAATGTGGGAAAGCCAAAAATTTAATCAACACTCCCATCCCTTCAATATCTAATTTGGCATGGTTTCAATTTCAATTAAATTTAAATAGATAAATATTCACATTGGAAAATTTTGCAAGGAAAGTCCTGTATAAAATAAACTAATGAAAATATGAGCAAAAACGTGGTAGGATTCATTAATTAAGAAATGTAATTTATTACAAAAGTATAGGTCGCCAGCTGTTATACGTAAATCTTAGAAGATATGGAACTTATAAAGATTTCCGACTTTAATATCGGAAACGCTGCAGTCATCCAATAGAAAACTGCGGCACACTCGTACACTATGTAGAATTAAAGTCAGGTAAACGAGTTGCTGCAAATTGGGTTTTTGGATTTACTGGGCAGGCGGTACTAAACCGGGTAGGAAATTTCAGCAGCTGCAGTCGGCTATCCTCAGGGGATGCCTCTGTTACTGTTAGAGGATGATTGAGCCCCAGGGTTATGCCCCGCACCACAGGAAAGTTAGGCTGGCCTTATAAAAAAAACTTCCACAGCCTCGCTCGTAATATAAACGCAAGCTTTTTGGAAAACGGGCTCACGCAGTTATTCGAGTTGATTGCTCTCATATTGTTCGTTTGCTTTACGGTAGAGAAAATACCATGCGTTTTATTCTGTTGAATGCCCAAATTATAGCGCGCAATACGCCTCTGAAATATTCGAAACGCATAGGGAAAAACATTAAAGCAGGAGATTTCAAGAGGATCTACTGTGGGGTAAAATATGGTTCTGATGTGAAAGTGAAAAAAAAAAAAACACTTATTTTAATTTTAAAAATTTTGTGTCCCAATAAGTTAGTTAGAAATGAACAGAAAAATTACTATTACAATTTAAAACACAGGTACAACATTTTTCTAATTGTCAAAACCTAAAACAACGATCATTAATGAAACTGGCGAATATGGGGATATTTGATCACACATCTTTTAGCGGTTTGCTGGTTTGCATTACCCCCAAACAGTTCAATATTTAGTTTCCTAAAACTATTGCTTGATGAATATTTTTTCTACAAAAAATAAAAGAAAGAAAAGAACAAGGAAAAAGTGTCTATAGGGAATTTGGTTTGCAGCCGCGATGCAAACCAATGTCTTGGTAAATTGGTGTACTGTTTTCATCGGGGGGAGGTAGTGAGAGGAAGTGGTAGGAGAAGCATATTGCCGTACGTGCATGCACCACACGAAACCTCAGCCTTCGTCACATGCATTAGCAGGATAATTTGCATATTTTAAACAGATTATAGTGAAATAGTATATTAATGGCAATATGATCATATACAGACTGTGGGAAAACACTGTGTAGAAAATTGTAGAGAGAAAGGCAACACCAAACTAAGCATTTTGATGTTATGAACATGCGGTCGCAGATGCAGTAAAATAACAGGAGCGCTACATGATCATGATTGAAATCCGACGTTATGAAACATTTTCATTTGCCAGTCAAAATGAAATGTAACTAACTCTGCACGTACTGTCTCAACTAATGTGTACTAGTTCACAATGGCAATCTAATTATTACATGAGCGTATTTAATTCATATATTGCGTTGGTCCTCCACGTCCGAACTGCCACCAAATGTTCTGTTTACATGATTTCGAGCTGCAAGTGAAAAAATGTGCAGGGACGCCGTCATGTTGTAACTATAACTTTCGCCTGATATCAAGACAAGGGTTCGATATTACCATAATATCGGGTAGGCTTCAAAACACAAATCAGACACACCTAGCGACAGTGACTAGTACTGTACAGGAGTGTGTTTTGTTTACATCTGGCATTTCATAAACAAGTTTCACCATCTGAGACATGGCGGATTTAACGTTGACCCATGAAGCGCAGTATGAAAATTTTGCGATCTATCATGCTCTTATCCTTAAAAATGCTTAGTTTGTTACCGCTTTTCTATTGTACAATTTTCTGCACGTCGTTTTTCCGCACCCGGTGTATTAAATATGAGAAAACTTGCATTTATTTCAATATCAAACATTATTACGAATGCTTTTTTTTTTTTTTTGATTTGGTATATTTACGGACGCTATTTACACTACGCATAATAGGGAGAGTCTTTCAATATATGCATAGCTTTTTTGCGAAATAAACAATTATGCTATAGCACTACTATTACGCAAATAATGATACAATTCAACTTTATAAAAATATAAAAAGAAACCCTAATACATAATCAGTAATGTGTACACTGGGGCATAACAAATTTGTGTTGTTTTCATGTCAGTTTTTGTTTAATGCAATTCAAAATAATTTAACTGCATAAATTAAAACAATATATACACCTCAGAGCAAATATACTTTGCTTACACATTCCGTGAGCACAGTTTGTTGTTAGCTGGCGGTCTCTTGTAGCGTTATTAGTACTTTTTGGAGATAGGATAAGAGATTAAACGCGCCAGGGTCGTACAGCGTGACAATATGGTCATGAAATGGAATTTGCATCACCTTACAGAACTGGAACGCCTTCAACGGGAAACGTCAAAATATGACGTTTAAACAGAGATTAGCCTTAAAACCTGTGTCCGGTCTAATGACTAAATGTGAGAATTGAAGAGGGCGCAAAAAATGTATACACGCTTCAAGCAAAGAAAAAACTGTGTTAACATAACAAATGAATTCACACAAACAGAAAATGATGAGCACTAACCATCTTAGACTTTTACAGTTACAACAGTTGCTCAAAATGCCCACCATCGGCGTCGATACACTTCCGAGTACGTTGAACTACTGATTGAGCAAAGTTTGCGAAAGTGTCCTCAGCGATACCAGCACATACCGTTTCAGTTTCTTCCCGAAGTGTAACTGGTTTTCTACGGTATACCACATACTTAAGCTTTCCCCATATGTAGAGAAATCCAACGGCTGTTCTGTACATACGACTCCATTGCCATTGAACTTCAACAACCTTCTGGGTTTTCCAGTATCAGTTCAAAATTGTTTTCCGCTGTTCAAATGATAATCTGGGCTGCATATTGTTGTAGCAACGCCAGTATAACGTAATGTGAGTCACACCTGTTTACAGAACATCATAGGATAATCTTGGCTTCATTTGTTCATTGCCACCTGATTTACCTGTCACGTAGCAACGCCTATCATAACATAATGTGAGTCACATCTGTTTACAGAACATCATACTGCACAGTACTGTTGTTTTTCGGTTCAACTTTGAAATGTATTAAATAGATATCTACTGTGAAAGTGTGTATACATTTTTTGGCATCCTCGATATTGGAGTAACTGCGAGGTGGAACATGTACCTGATATCAAACGAATGTCAACGACACGAGAATCTGGCGTTCCTCGTGAGGAGGAAGTTAACTTTGATGATGTCCACTGAGGATCCTTCTGGTGATTTTGGAAACGGGCAGTTTAAACCCTCTCTGTATTGACACATCGAATAAGGAAGCGTAAGCACATTCAGCCAGGACTAATTTGTCCAGATATTGGAACCTCTTCCCTTAGGGCGAATCTCTCTAAACAGAGCAACCTTCTTTCCCTGCGAGGTTGCTTTAGTGGCCTGCTTCGTTTAAAAGCTGTACTCTCAAAGGGTTTTGATCGTACGATGTAAATGCCTTATATGGTTAAATGTTAAATGTGTTCCCTGGAACAGTTTCATTATGACTGCTGTATTTGCTGATTTATGTATAGGATGTGATCGATTTTTCAAAGCTCGGTGGGTAATTCTTGGCTTTTTTCACTTTTTTTTTTTAATCAAATAAGGAGAAATCTTGTTCATAGGTCTAGCATCTCTACTATATTTGTTAAATTACTCTTGTGTATCGACAAGGTAGTTGGATCGGTAGCTTACTGCAAAGGGATGGACACATGACAATGATATTGGCATGTTACGGAACGTCGAGGAAAACACCATCTGAATTTTACGATTAAATATTATCTAACATACCCTTATTTGCCAATTATACTTAAAACGATATTGAGGTAGCATAAATTCCGTTCAAACGCACCAGGCATATTTTTTTTCATAGTGAAATTATTCTTGATGGATTAATTTTGAGCATTTATTTAAAGTATAATTAAAATATAGGAATGAAAATTATCACCTTTTCCAAACATATATTACCAACACTGAACATTCTTCAAGATATCATAAAATTCCATTACGTTCGTAATATCTAAAATTTTATGAACTTGTCACTTTGTATAGTTTTTAAAGTTTATTACCCCTTACAGAAATATTGTTCTAAATGTTCTTTATTTTCTTCCCGAATGTTCAATGTAGCGAACAGAAAATAAAGATTGTTGAATAAGTAATTTAACACAAAAAAGTTTATAATCGCAATAAAAGACACACTTGTGGACTTCTTAAACATTTATCCTTTTATTTAATTAAATGAAAATTCTTATAAAACTACCTGTATTTTATTCTAAATAGGATTTCGCTTTTAAAATTATTGCGCACCAAATATAGCCCTCGGAGACAGAAAAAAAAAAACGTACGCCATGCCTTTTTATTGTTATTATTAATTTTTTACATCGGATTCTGTTCTTTTATATTGTTATCTTATTCTTAGAAATAACTGTCATCCATGTTTTTATTGTGACAAAAGTCATTAAATGTTTAAATATATTTCGTGAGGACGGCACGAAAATTACAAAAGAGAATTATAAATTTATTCTTGAAAGTTACTTCCACACGGGAGTTTTGGTTGAGAAAGAATATCGTTATATATGAATTAATTTCTTTTTTAATTGGCCAGAACTATTTAGAATCATTTTAGAATCATTTTTTTTTTGTCTTTAACTGTTTTGAAACTCTTACAAAACTCTTATTAATTACACTTTTTTCAAGTGAAATATAAAGTTAAATTAATACTTTTCTCTAACCAAATTATAAGGTTTAAATTCGCTATTTTCAATACGTCATGTCAGTAATGAAAACACAAAACTCTTTCTTAATTCTTTTAAAGAAAAATAAATAAGAAAATAAAAAGGAAAAACGCATGCAGGGAGAATTAGTTACATTATTAGCTTCGGTTAAATGCGGTAAACATAACTATGACGTCGTGAAGTGATGCTATTTAAATTGGGATACAAGATATAAAAGTTATTTCCACAATTCCACAAACTCATACATGACCGCCTCCTTAGTCTAGTGATCAGCGTTCTGGATGCTGTCCGGTAGGTCCCGAGTTCGATTCCCGGTACCCGTTTTCGAAGTGTTTTAACTTAAGTCTGAAACGGGATGCGCCCAGCCTCGCAAGGACAACTGGAGAGCTGCCTGATTGAAAGGTGGTGTCCTTCGGTCTCGAAAGCCTGGTGATGCCGGCCGCCAGGGTTTCCGTATATTGGTTACATTGATTACATGCTTCCTGTCATATTGACCTCTTATTGTGTCGCAAGACGGAGGTAAAGGACGCAGCGGTCGCTGCGGTAGGCCTAGGCCCGCCTTATGCTGTCGCGCCTAGAGGAGATTATGCATACATATGTAAAATTAATTATACATAGTTCCTTTTTAAAAGTGAAATAAATGTATTTACGAGGGTGACTTAAAAAGTAACAGAGAATTAACTACTTTTGTTATATATATATATATATTATAAATTTATTTATTTCTATGAGTTAAAATATATGTCATGTTACTGCTAATCATCACCTTTCTCCCACCGTAGCAAGAACTACTTTGTTCTATCAGAATGAAAAAAAAAACAAACAAACAAAAAAAACGCAAAATGAAAAATACTATGGTGGCCTCATTATCAACTCATTATATAGTTTTAAGTATATGATAAATAAATATTAACCCCAGTTAAAATTATTAGCTCGTACTTTTTATTTAAATATTGTGAAACTTCTGGATCCGGGGTTAAAGACCCCACCGGTTTCCGTCACCAGTGGCTGCTCTTGTCAGCACATGGAACTATGAATAACCTACTTAATCTTGGTTTAATAGGCCGGTTTCACTATTTTTGGAATAAAAAATCCTATTTTTTCTCTTGAGGCAGATTTACCCTATTCGGATTATTAAAATATTTTTTTATATATTTATTGTTGTTATCCTGTTATAAAACAGCTGAGTTATTTGTTGGTTAAGTATTTATCAGTATTCATTCGGATTGATATCCGTTAAAGGACGTACTGATTTTTCCCCACATCTAAGCAATGGCTGGCACTGCAGAAGTTACATGCATTTTCCAGGAAAGGCAGTGGCACTCTAGGAAATCAAAATAATGCATGACTTGAGCCCCTAATTGTGCATGGGAAATGCACAGGTGCGCGCTTTAATAAACAAACCAAATGTCTTTGTTGGAGGAGAAAAATTACATGAACAAGACACTGTCGTGCTGAAATAAAATTTACTTTTGTCTCCGAAGAAGACGCAAAAGGTTATTTGCTAGTGACTTATTTATAAGGCGTTGGTTCGGCGACGGTGCACTGCTTTAAAGCGTCCCCTAGTCAAGGAGTTGCTCTTTTGTTTCTTGGAGAGACTGAGAGGGAGGATATTTGGGGAATTAAGGGTGTACAATAGGGGCATGTTCTGTTCGTCACAAGTAGTTTACTTAGGGTTTAATTATTCTTGTGTTACCTTATCTTCAACTTTTTCTCTCTATTTGCAGCCCTCCTTTTTCGTTCCTTTGTTTCTTGTCTTTTTATTTTTCTTCCATTCTCTTATACATTCCCCATTAATTTCAACATTTATTATGTCCTTTTTATGTCTTTGTGTTACTTTTTCATCTATCTTTTCTATCGTCTTTACGTTTCTACTATTTTTTTCCTTCTCTCTTCCTATATATTCTTTTATTTCTTCGGTTTACACGACCTTTCCTTACTATTCACCATTCTTTTCTTTATCTATTTTTACTTTTATTCCGTTCTCCTCATTTATTACATTATTTCTGTTCTTTTCCATTTTCCTTTGTTCCTTCTTATTCACTCTTTCTTATCTACCGTCCTGAATTTTTGTTATTTTCTCCTTTCGTTCTTCTCTATTTTTTCCTCTTCTCTATCACACTTTCACTCTTCGTTAATATCATTATTAATACAGTTTAACCCACTAATGATAACAACATTTTTTAAAATAAAACTATATCTCTGCTATATAAATCTTTAAAAGGCATGCTCAGAGGCCGAAAATTGGTTTCAAGTCATTAAAACATTTAAATTTAGTTCAAACTCAGCATTAATATTGTTCAGAAACATTAATATCCAGGAATACAGTCAAATATAAAATTATAAGGCACTTTTTTATTTTTTGACTGCTTTTCTTTCTTCTGTATTAGAACTTCACCCTCTGCGACTTACATGCCAGTGCACACAGAGTCAGACTCCTTGTGGGTGCTAAGCCCAATATCAGAGCCGAGTTAAAGACGTCACAAACACACATATAGAGATGAAATGATGAAATGTGTTGTGAATCCAAGTCAGAAAGCTACAAAAGCAGCATCTGAAAATGAATTGAAAAAATCCAAGAAAAAAAAAATCAATCAGATTGGAACCTAAACCTTGCCAACACGAGTCAAGGCGTTACCGCCCTAGGTTACCCACTTGGTTATTTATGGATGACTACGGCCAGTCGGTTCAAGCTGGAGCTGCGGTAAACGGGAGTCAGAAATTCCGCAGCTGTGATCATCCAATTACTAACACTTAAGCACTTAAAAGGTACATTTATTTATCATTATCAAGCAAGAAGATGCTGGAAGGGCCTCTCTTCATTTTCCATACATTTTTGGCATCGGCTTATGAAATTAGCCATTGCCCTCTTCAGTTTCATCTGAGAAATAGATGGAATGCTATTTTTGTTGGGATTACAAAGGCAAAAAACTAAGGATCTAATGAAAATCTTCTTCAGTGCCATGAAAGTCAGATGTCCTTAAAGTTACACTTCTTACATTCTCAGTTAGACTTCTTCCCCGAAAACTGTGGTGCTGTAAGCAACAAACATGGGAAAAGCTTCCACCAAGAAATTTAGAAGGTGGAAGAAAGATATCAGAGAAGTGGATGTTGGCCAATTACTGCTGGGGACTCATCAGAGAATCACCAACAACGGAGTACAAACGGCAAACAAAGCAAATGTGCCTTCAGTGACCTTTCACCGACAAGGTAAATACATGCTTGCGTTTTTATGGGTAACGAACTTGAATTTAAATGTCATTTTCGTATTCAGCAACCTCGAAGGATAAGGATAAGGATTAGCTGTTTTCATTAAAGGTACAAAGAACAAGTTAAATTTTGTTGGCTGGTATTGTCTAAGAACCCAGTAAATTAAAAGTTGTGTAGAAGTAGAGATGTTTAATAAGTTGACAAGAAGTATATTTTAGAAATTTTAAGCTCACCTTACAACAATGCTTAATAGGGAACTCTTTTAACAGTCTCAAATACTTTTTTGACATTAAACACCATTAGTCAGTTTATATTGATGAAAAAATATTTAATATACCTGTTACCTATCAATTCATTTTTGTTGATTATTACAATTTATTGCTTTGTAAATTCAACCTTTTTTGTCAGTCTATAGCATAAATTTTTGTGTTCATGACTAAATAAATAAATAAACAAACCAATAAATAAATATGTTCCTTCTTGCTCATATATTATTTATCCTAAATTTTTAGTTCTTTCATTTTTAACTAAATTTTATTTCTACTCACTTACATTTTATATTGTTTGTGCCCCTTTTTATTTTTATTTTTTTCCTTTAATTGCTTTCTTTTTCTTTTTCTTTCTTTTTTTTCCATTACACACTACTGCTTTCTGTTCACTAAAATGTATATATCATGTTTAATTTTGAAACGGCTGTGGTATAAACCAAGTCTCAACATTATTAATATAATGCTGTGTATTCTGATGCATTTTCACTTATGGTCTAAGTAATCGTCAAGTTGTGAGCTTTTCAAACACAAAATTTATGAAACCTTATTCTCTAAATATGGTACATTTTAACTGAAACATATCAGTGAAGTCATTGTAACTAAGAATATCATACGCATGCATTTGTTGTTTAGAAACAAAACATATTTCTGTAACATTGGTTTGTTGCGTTATAAACCAATACAAGTGGGCGGAGTCATTAAGGCACGGTTTGCGGTTTGATTCCACCACAACCGTTCTATCTGGTTGAGCATCTTCTCCCTAGGCTTTCCTAGGTCTTAACCAATGGAAAATACTGGAGAGGCACCCTAAAGGTCGGTCTGGAACGTCTCCTTTCCAAATAAATTATTTTCTCAACTTATTTAATCTCACGTACCTTCAGCGTTCACCGCCTGTGATGCACGAATGGCGAAAATGAGCGTTTTCTTAAAACTTATTTAGAAAAATGCTGGCAAGTTTTACTATTAAACCATTTAATTCTAAGTTAATAACATTTAAAACTCTTAGGTATCTCTCATTTTCAATGTAAAGCTTCTATTGAGATTTAGGAAATTACATTTTTAAACCAAATTTGAGCCCAGAAAATTAGGCTGTTTCGCTAAGTCCAAACATATGACTTAATGAGATATTTTTGACCTTGTACAAACTATAAATCTTGTTTTTATATGAAGCTTATATTATTTTTAAATCTTTATTTTATTTCAAATTTAGATTTTCAAGATGCTGTATAAATGCTATAGAGCCGAACTGTTTGGTTATGTAAGAGTCGTAGGTAGTAATCCGATTATTCGTCAAAATTAAGGTTTAAAACAAGTTACCAAAGCCTTGAGTAGACTTTGACGAAAAGATATACCAAACTTTGAGGAAACATTTCTCACATATACAGGATAAAAATATATAATATGGGTCCGGAATTGCTTTATTTCATTGTTAGATCCCCTTTTCTACGCCTGTACCACATAGCAGAATATGCAAAAACAGAACCGTGGGTAATAAAAATCATATGAAATGTTCAAAATATCCTCCATCAACCCGTTGACGCATGAGCTCCCTGATGCGCCGATTTATCCCTGGAGTATCTCGTAGGTATTGTCTGACAGCCTTGCAGATTACGAGCTCGAAGACTGTCGCCTAATCCATAGATCACATGAGCATCTCATTTTACTGTGTCTGGAACGAGGTCCTTAAACACACAAAACTGACATCACATGCTCGGTGCAACGTTAAGCACTGAAGTGAATAACATAACAAGCGCATTACGTGGTACAAACGAGCACAACGGTGAACTAAGAAACTAAGATTAGTTACAACATCCCCGTCCCATTTAACCAGAGGTAAAAGCAAATGTTTACCTACTGTACGTATTAAGCAACTGTTCTGTTGTGGGGTTATTTCCATACGATAGCTATGACATTCTAGCTTGCATATTACATCATGTAAGCGGAGTTGACAAAGGCCTCTAACAAGGAAACAAAACATTTCGGGACCCTGTTCAAAGAGCATATTTGCATCGTCTATATGCAACCTTTTTGTTGCACAATTAGTTTAGTAATAATACATAGTTAGTAATTTTCGTCTTTGCCTTATTAACTGAGAGCGTGCCGTTCATGTAAGAGTTTGCACAATGTGGGGGAAAAAGTGAGTAATCAATTATTCAAATATTCCATTAGCTATATACGGATATTATCTATCTCTGTCTCATCAAACTAATACATTCTATAACCAGATTAAAGTATTGAAAGTTATAGGGGAAATACCTTGAGCATTGCAAAAACTTGATTTTATTCCAAAATAACATTATGGAATAAGACACATACTGTTTTTTTAGAATAGAGTGAGTGATTCGATTGGATATATCCACATATCAAGAACTAAAACTGCAATTCTTTCATTAAGGGTTCGTCAGTAAAATATCCTGGAGTAAAATGAAAAGTATTGAAGTACAGAAGCTGTACTTGGGAACAGTCTTACCAACTGCTTTTCATTTAAGGACAAAATGTCATCTTTGAGGGCAGAATATTAAATGATAACTTCACATTCTCGTCTAATTTAAGCTTGAAAACCAATAAATTGCTTAAAAGAATTTAATTACATTGTGTTCCTTTCTGGCACCAAAGAAGAGTTAGGAAAACATGAAATCACTTGTTGGCCATGCAGACGTGCAGGACTGTTTATAAATACAGTTAGAATATCTCAAGCATCTCTGCCTGTGGTTGCAATACTTTTTTGTCCTGAAGGGAAAGACAGTGACGCTGGGGAACACGAAATGTTCTTCCCCCTTTCACAATGAATTAGAACTAATGAAAAGCTATGTGAAAGAGATAAATCAGGATGGAGAGCCGTTCAAACAACTAAAGATAAATTCTCGCAGAAGGTACGTTTGTCGACTTGCAGATACGTGAATTGTCTATAGATGAATCTTTCATTACGTTCTTCAAAGGAGCTTGGGAAAACTACCTTAACTTATGCACAGTTTTTTTTTTTGATCAATTTACTTTCTTACCAGTTTGTGTTCAAAGGTACAAAACTATTCAAGCTATGTGGAAAGAGCAAAAAATACGAGCACAGACGTTCTTCGAGTACGCCATCTGTTTAATATGAAACTATGATTAATTGTGTACAGTCAAAAACATACAATGCCACTGGTCTCCACAAATTACAGGCAGGTGATTCTGATATTCGGGTAAATTTCTGTAATTTAAAATAAGAGTTAGCTAACAGAAGGTTTAATGGAGTTTAAACGACCTCCTGCATGTCAGCCTATAACGCAAATTTAGCAAACGTGAGAAAGATATTAATCTGGTGCTAAAATATCAGGGAATAATTGAAAAAAAAAATAATCGACTCGTTCTCAAATAAGGATACATAACGCATATGGAGGAAATTGCCAAAGAGTATAATAAGTCTATTCTGAAGACTTCTACATTATAATCCCCAGGCGATATAATAGGTGTGTGTGCGTGCGTGCGCGCGCGCCCTATAGCACCTAAAACTCTAGGAAAATTATTATAGAAGCCTATCGTCGCTTTCTTTACATCACCCTCTTCGGTTGGTATTTTAGTGAACTCAGGTCTCAGAGCTGCTATTGCTCTATAACTTTATGGACAATTCTACTGACCGTTCCTTTCTCCGCTTTGAATATATCTTCAACAACTATTTGGAAGCTGCCTGTGGCATAGAACTTAAAGTTAATAATATTATAAACATAGAATTCAAAGCGTGATTTTGCTTAGCATGTGATTGTAATCGGGGACGTAACATCTTCTCCCGTTCTTCGACCTCTTTTGTTAAGCGAAATCGCATTTCCAAATTTTGTCATTCAGTTCTAGGAACAGATTTTTTCTCTTATGAAATACACAAGGGACGAGTTGAAATTCATCTTGGGATGAGATGTTGAAAATCAGAAATGTGCACAATATACGGCTTGTAAGGTTCACCTAACATAACCTACAAAAGAGAAACTTTATCTACACGAAATTAAAATAAATGTAACTAACAATTCTATTCATAAATGAAATTGTTATGCTTCTGTACTCTGATAAATGTTTTATTTAACAATTACTAAACTCTATAGTTAGTGTGTTACCTGTGAAATCTCGCGAGTTAGATTTAATTTGAGGTTCAGACATAATAATGCTAAATTGTGTTTATACCACCAAAATGTCCGAATTAAGTATAACTGATGGTTAATTTTACGACCTAAACTAAAGTTAACTATTTATACAACTGGACCTTTATGTAATCAATGTTAAGTTTCAATTTAATACTTTTTTACATTTAAGTTAGAAATCCTTCTAATTTATTGGTTCTTTAAGGGAGGTATTCGGTACTTTACCCCTTTAAGAAATGGTGGTATACAACAGGACACATTTATGTATAAGTGGAGGCGCTCAAATTTATTTCCACTGTACCAAACAACCTGAAAACCGTCTGTTTTCTCTAAATTAAATTGTCATCATTTCTTGACACCGATGGATGAAATTTTACCTCACTGACAGACTTAACTTTATTCTCTCTTTTACTCTTAGTCCAACTGTTTAAGGTATAAACGGTTTAAAATCTAAACTTTATTTATTTTAAAATTAAAGTACACTGTTGGTGCATACTGCAAGTTTAACATGGACACTTGCACCTTTAGGGTGCAGCAAGATCGACTATGCAGTAGTTTAATACAAAACAGGCGAGCCATGAAAGCGATGCAATCTGCCTCATTTACCTCTAGTGCACTGTAACGTTCGCTTATCGCGTGGAGTAAAATGCCATTCTCCGGACACAGAAATTGAAATGAATAAGTGGGAGCCCTTTTTATGGGACCTGAACACACGATACTCTCATAATCAGCATAAAATGGTGAGGTTGTTTTCACGATGCCAATTAAATATTCATGACAAGCTTTACTGTGCACAGTTTTAGTGAATACTACGAACAGTTGGGAATGTTTTCTAGGTCTGTTACCATTACCACGGCTGTTTCAGTGATATTAATTGTGTGTTACAACTAAGATGAGAGAAATTTACACAGGTTGCTCTTGTTAACTTAGTTATTTATGATTGTTCAATGCAAACTTCTTAATCACTCTGCCTTTAGCAATAAAGATAAAAATAGTGAGTGAAAAATCTGCTCGTTGAATGTTTGTAGTCCATTGGTTAATCTCAAGAAGTATCAGTGAATGTGATTTCGGCTTTTTTAGATGCCACAGTAACAGCCAAGTTCAGTGTTAAGATGGTTGGTTCAGTGTGCAGGGAGGGAAATACAAAATACAGCTATATAGCCGGCGTTTCCAAGCTATGCTTTCGAAAAGAGTTTAAACTTGAAACAATGAAATGACTTTGACAGGCATTTTTGGAAAATATTCCTCTACTTATTAAAGTTGGGAAAATATTGTTACAGCTAAATGTAAGCAGAATAGAGATAGACGTTAATATCTGCTATGCGGGGATTGACGGAATCAAACTTCTGTATGTGGAATGTTATTGCATGTAAACACATTCTCGAGTGAATAATATACAAACCGGACTTTGGATTTTATCGCTTGCGAGTAATACGGAGCCAGACACGCCATTGATGAGATTCACAAGGGGATTTCAAGAGTAGGGGCAGAAACCAGTAGGGCTCTGCTGTTTAATTTGTCAGTAGCATCAAGTTCGAGCAAGAGGTTCACTCGTAGATTGTGCAAGGCATGCTTAAATTTTTGGCCCGGAAGGGCGTAAAATCCACTGAAATTAATAACAATTAATGGCAAAATTTGCCGCAAAAGATTTACAGAAGGACAAGAAACTATGGAAAATGAAAGTCACCAACTTAGACCTTGAATAAGAGTAACAGAAACAAATATTCGGGATTCAGAAACGTATCGAGTGCAACCGAAATTTCGCGATTTCTGACGAAGTCATCATTTTAGATGACTTGAATTATCAAAAAGCATAAGCAAAATGTGATCCTCGAATTCACAATGACAGCCAAAAGGCTACATTTGTGAGAGTGGGTCACATGTTTTTAGGATAAAAAAGAAAGGTTAGGATGGAATCGTAACATGCAATGAAATGGATGCACTATTGCACTCCTGAGTCGAAGAAGTGGAGTGGAGGAAATGTGGGGGAAACCGTTGTTGTCAAAACAAAATCTCGCCTCTAAGCTGGGAACAGTTCTTTTGACACTTTATTAACACTTCCGATGCGTTTTGCTCATCGATTTTCTTCATGAACTGGGCAATCTATGCAGCTTATTAGGAAAAACGCGCTTATTAGCGAATAAAACTTAACAACCAATTCGAGAATTGTTTATTCAAGAGAACGACAGCTTTTTTAACAAGGGAAAAACTTGCAGAAATTCACTAGACATCGTTGGAACACTCTTCCTATAGTTCAGGCTTATCGCATGTGTATGAGCCATTAAAAATCTGAGGGACGTCGGTAATTCAAAAACGTCGAAGATGCGGAAGCATTCTTTCCTAGCTGCCTGGAAATACAGCCCTACGATTCCTTCGATAATGTGTTAAGAAGCTTCCTAATTGCTGGAGAAATGTGTTGGTAAATCGGGAAATTGCATAGAAAAATTAAATGTATCCCTTTTATTGAATTTAATTTCAGTAAATTACAAAAAAGGAACTAAAATCCGATTTATATGTGACTCACTATCGCAATATTGCAGCATGAAAAACTGATGTTTCAGTTTTAAAGATATTGACACATTATTTAATTGAGTTTCAAAGATAATTATTATAAATATACTCTGCAGTCTATGTATACAAAATGTTTTTAATAAATCGTATAGGTTGCACAGTGCAGCAGCTCAAACCTGGAAAAACTTCCATATAAAAAGACTGTATTTTATTAATGTTTTTTAGTTATATACTTTTTATGTTTCGTGCTGCTTTGTCTACCATAATCCTAGCCGTAAACAGACAAGTTTGATATATTTTAGAACATTCGTGAAAATGTTCATTGTAGTCACTGATGACAGTGATTTGCTAAATACAGCCTAAAGCCGTCCCTTTGTGAAAATGCAATATTCTAGTCAAGAAATGACAGACAGGCATCTCTTGTTCGAACTATAATGGATCTAAAGTATGCTATTGATGTGCTAAAAATATTCGTAAAAGACATTTAAAAGCATTAGGGCTTGCTTGGTTCATCTTAACAAATTTTCGGGATGCATGAATAGAGAAGGTAAAAATGATTATGTTATAGTAAGGAGAGACTTTAACGCAAGGATAGGTAACCAACTGTGCCAGACTTATTAGATACCTATGGAGAAATTACTCTGAACGAAAATAGAAAAGTCTAAGAGACTATTGCTCACACAACAAATTGAGAGTGACTAACATTTTTACCAACGTAAATTATTATATTAACCTATTGGGAAGAAGAGGGGAAATTTTCATAACTGACTACATAATAGCTAACGATATAATTTGCCTTCATATATTAGGTACCAGTGTATGTAGAGGTATAGAAGCGCACGCAGATTATTGGTTACTGTGAAGAAAATAAGATTGCCTAAAATACATATGGAAAACAAAAATAAGTCAGAAATATATTGAGACAAGATCAAAAAATTCAGTTTTTAGAATAATTACGCTATGAGAATTTATACAAAAAGGTTATATAGTTCACTTGAAAGATAGGATAGGGGATATTAATACTGCTTATCAGCAAATTACGAATTAAATTCAATAACGTATGATCATAGATTTCTTTATCAGCAACACTTTGTACTTATCCTGACAATATATTGTATGCAATATCTGACCCAGAGTTTCTGACAGTCTTCAAGATATTCCGGGAACCATTTTTGACAAGTACTTCAGAATCGCCTGTGCAGCCTTCAACACTGCTTATGATGATAGAAAATGCCTCCCACAAGGGTTTTTCTTTAATTAGGATAAAAGGAAAAAGTCGCGCAGATCAAAATCTGCACTGTGGGGAGGGTGAAGAATTAACTTGGCATTGATGTTTGTAAGATGTTCAGTTACAAAATGTGCGATGTTTGGTTGTGTATTATAGTGGTGCAGCATCCAATTTGTTGCACGGTATTGTAACAGTTAACAGCTGTGTGCAGGTACATGTTGGTAACCCATTCCTTGAATATCGAAAAACGAAATCAACATAACTTTCTCAGCAGAAGCAAACATGTTTATTTTAATGCAATGTAGGCCTGCTCGAATTTATTGAAGTTGTATTGTTTTTACACACAAAATAATGACTAATGCTCCAGCAGAGTGTTATGGTAACGTGAACTGCACCATATTTAAGAAATTGTTTGAATATTCTATCCTCAAGCATAATGAAATGCCTTCAGGAATATGTCAGGAATGTGATAATATGTCATAGAATATAAGAGAAATATTAACACAGCAATGTTATTCGAGGGAACTTTAATAAAGAAAGTTCATAGTTTTTTACAGGCACAATTTCTCAAACGAAAATTTCACTTTAGAATATTTTGTTTACAGTATTTTGAATTAGAATTTATTTCCAACATACACATTACAAGAAAATTACATGTTTCCATTTTTTACAATGATTCAATGCCATGATTCATTTTGATAAGTAGCTTGTTAAAATTTTGGTCCAAATGCATACAACATATTTTGTAAGCTAAATGTAGCTACGTTAGCTGCGTAGAACTAATTTCAGTGTTGGTGCTTCTGTTGTCCGCCTATGAGTTGATTTGTTTTATTTACGGACGCTCTTTAACATCTCAGGTCATCAGCGTCCCATTCAAATCAGGGCGTGAAACGGCCGACAAATTTTGCTCAGAGGCCTCTTTTTTCAGGCTTGAGGTTCTTTTACATGCCGTAAATCTACGACATAGGACCCACGGATTTACTTCCCTTTAGAAAGAAGTCATATTTGGGATTTTTACGCCCGAAAACATCCATCAATCTTGGCCGGGATTGAACCCGCAATCTTGGGTTTAGGGGGCAAGTATGGTAACCACTACACTACCAGGACCGGCTCTGCCTATGAGAGGCATACAAATTGGTCTATAGCAAAATGATGGTGACAGGCGACGAACAAAATACTACTCTGTAATTCTGCTTTCGTCTCAACAAATCTTCAGCTGAGGCCTATGAAATGTTACATGACGTCTATGGGGAGTTTTTTCTTGTATACAACACTTCAAAGATGGTTTAAAATGCTTAAAGAAAGGAGGCAATAAATTTCAAAGGACAATGGACCCAACACTCCAGTGCTGTTACTGTGAAAGAGGATCGTCGATTAACATTATGAAAAATTCCAGAAATGTGTACATTTTCATTGGCCGCCACCCACATTGATAAATGAAAAGTTGCATATGAGATGTGTTTGCGCACGGTGAGTTTCAAGACTGCTTATTCCTGAACAAAAAGACGTTCGCGTGCAGGATAGCAGGAAGATGCGGAGTTTCTTTAATAAGGTAATCACTGCTGATGAAACTTGTCCACATCATTTTAATCCTGAGTACAAAACAAATTTCTGTGTGAAATCTCCACCAACACGAACATTAAATGAGCTAAAGTGGTTATTTCTGCTGAGAAAGTTACGGTCATCTCATTTTCCGTTTTCAAGGAGTGGTTTACCTGCACATACAATTGTAACAGGGGCATACTACAGAGATATACTGAAAACTTTTGCAAGGTCTTACCATATGAAAAAGGTCACCTTTCTGTGCAAAGAGCTGGATGCTGCACTTCACAATTGCTGTTGGTGAATATTTCACAAAATGTAATGTGAAGCGTATCCCTAACCTCCCTATAGTCCATATTTAGTCTTATGTAACCTCCTTTCCCCCAAAGTGAAGAATCAACTTCGTGGGAGTCGTATTCCATCAGAAGCAGTAGTGAAGACTGCGGAGTGACTCTGGAGGACCGGTCAAAATGATTTCTAAGGATGGCAGAAAAACTGGGACTGGAGCATTGCATCAACGATGAGTACTTTGAGAAATATTAAGACATGATTTAGTATGTTGTAAAAAATATGATTGTTCTTTACTGAACAGGTTCATATAATCAGCATATTAGTTTCGAGCACAGGAAAGCCAATAGCGAAAACAAAAGTATGGAAGAGAGTTCCGCTGTTTTCAAGACAATGTTAAGATCTTTCATGCCTCTGCTCTGCCATTGGCTCTGCACATATCAAGCAGTTGGCACTCAGTTTAGGAGTCGTTAAGAGGTAAATATCGAATGGACAAATTTAAATAGATATAGATTACTTAAAATGTAAGCAATGAAGGGTTGTGAATGAACATAAATTCTGTTTATGACAGAGATTTAATTAAAAAGATGCATTTTTAACAAAATGGGAGTGCTATAATCGACATCTATGCCTTTTACTGCTAAATAATTAACTTCCTCCATGGCCTGAAAGCGTTCAAAGTAGTTTAGCCTTATGGAACTTTTAAACTTCAAAGCAGGATTTCTAAAAACTCCCAAATGCCAGCTGTCCTGGTTGGGGCTACTTAATTTTTCTTCTCATCTGTCCCCAACCTTTCCATCATTTTCGTGTGAGACTTTGAAAACGGTTTCCATGTCCAACGGTCTTCCTCGTGTCAATTCACAAACAGAAATATTCAGCGGGAAGTTGTTTCTGCATGTTACTTTATTCATATGCTAACACAGTGGCAGTGTCAGTCACTCTGACAGCCGACATCACCCTCACCTCGTCAACCCCTATTTTTATCCGGGGCTGCTCTTTTAAAGCTGCGTCACATACTCCTGCCTGAAAACCATGTCCTTATAATTCATAAACTTAAAGGAACTAATGGAAATGGTAGAGTTGTTCATTTTGGTGAATGAATATATTATAAAATAAACAACTTCTTGTAATTTTAAGGAAATGAAAATTAAATGAGCCCTATTAAGCATTTCTGAAGTAACAGAAGGCTTAATAAACATAAAAAATATTCTGGAAAATAGTCTCCGACTGTAAAAACACTTTTTATAAAGTGTAGAGCCTTTAATGCGATGAAAATGCTCAGGAATTAACCTCGTTGCAATGTGTAATATTAACCTTGACACTTAAGCCACAAGACCTAATTTTTAGTTTCAGAGCTAGAGCTTCAGCGAACTATAAAATCTTTCCTACAAGATTAGGAATTACATCCTAATACAAATGTTATTTATCTTCCAGTGTTTAGGACTCTAGTAAGATGTGTTTTACAATCTTATTAAACCGTTCACATAGGAGGCATGTGGGATTTTCACGACAAATTCTCATCGTCCGTGGGTATTTCTGGAAATGACAAATGTTCTCAATAACTTTCTTGATTTGCTTTCTTTCCTACTCCATGTACGTACCGGAATTTTCGGGACAATATCGTGATTGGATTAAATGCCCCGTGTCCCGAACATTTCTTATAACATCAATTGCCCCTTATTTCCAACCTTGAAAGGGGGAAAAAAAGGGGGGAGCATTAAATTTTATATATTTTTTTTCTTCTTCTTCAAGAACGCTCCAGATTTCCACCTCCCAACCCGAAGCTTTAGATGTTAAATTGAGTTAAATCCCTTGTTCTGAAAACTATATTCCTATTTCTCACACTGACAAACTGAAACGCATGAATGAACTTGCAGAGGAGTAGAAAAAACTTTTCAGTTCTTGGTTGACTATAAAGCCTATTATGGTAGATTAAAGTAGTGTTGGCCCATTTTATTGCCTTACTTTCATCAAGTTCAACTCTACGTAACTGTTTGAGAAAACTATTGCAATTGTAATTATTTTAGTGATGTAAAATTTACTGTTACGTTTTATAGTCAATCTATAATTTTTTTGCAAGAGCCATGATAATTTTTAGTTTTGAACATTCTACAGAAGCTGATGACTATAAAATAATACATGCCTACATTATAGCAAACGGAGTTGGGGATTTTTATTTTTAGTGAAACACCTGCTGAAATATCGGAACATTTTATGGACTTTTTATACATTGCATAAATTATCCGAAAAAGTGATTTGATTTCTGTGATGAAAAAACTATGTTTGATGAACTTTTTGTATTCAGAAATAATATTACTGTTATTATTAGAGAATAATAACACTGTGAATAATAATAATAATAATAATAATAATAATAATAATAATAATATTAGTACCCTAGAGATATTAGTAATTTTTTAATAGTTTTTAACGCCCGTTTTTACTACTGAGGCACCACAAGCGGTGACAATGATGATACATGAAATGAAATGATAAATTAGGAAAGATTTTTTTTTAAGAAGGGAAACGTTCCAGACCTTAGGTACCTCCCCTGCATTTGCCATTTATGAGGTCTGAGGAAAATCTGGAAAAAACCTCAGGCAGGAAAGACGGTATTAGTAAAGTTGATATAGATAATCTGGTTGCTGAGTATGGCATATAAGGAACTTCTAGGTTGATTAGAAGAGAGAAATGGTTAAGGATATTTTATGTGTGAAATGAGGGTCATCATGTAGTACTAAACTTTGTTATATTGATTTCTTTTTGTTTTAAGTGTACTTGCCTCAAATATCTTTGTGGAGAATACGTTCAACAGTTTTCTGCCAGTTTGAGATATGAATTTTTGGCCATCTACTTATTCACCAGACTTGGCACTTGATTACTTCCTCTTTCTACGGTTAAAGAAGTCATGCGGTTATAAACTGTGTAGAATCGATTACGATACCTGCAGCGGAGAAGTTGTAAATCTTATTCTGTACGTTTCGGGTTAAAATCTCTTAGAGTCAGCATTTACGACCTTAGTTTATTCATGGTTTCCTCTTGTCACTTACACAAATATTTTTTAAATGAATTCTCTGTTCCTTCATTTCACTTTGTTTTATTTCGTTGGTTCTGTTTGGGTTGAAGGTGCCAGGCGAGGCGGGCTGGTGTTGTTTACAGTGTGGCGCTAGCTTGCACTGTGGAAAGGTTTTCCCTCGGGATCTGATGTAGAAGGGGAGGTTTCTGAGGAGCAATTTCTCGGAGAGAACTTCACCGGGTCAGAATACTCCATTTGGAAACTTATTAGCAACCCCCTACACGTCCGTGTCTCTCTCACTTTCTCTCTTCCTCCTGGATGTGTTCCCCTTGGGGGCGTAGACACAAACTGCCAGCCCTTGAGCGCGGCTTTCTCCTCTGTCCTCACTAACTTAATTTAATCCTAAGTACTTTAAATGAGACCATCTATGATCTAGGTATGCAGTAGTTAATGTATTGGAGGGGAAACTGCATGTTCTTGCAGAAGGCTGCAATAAAATTTCTCGCTCGTAAATAATTGAAAAAAAATTGTACAGATTAATTATTGTAACTTTGATTAGCAATCAATAATGGATATTTTCGAATTGACTATTTATTTATTTATTTATTTATTCATTCAAAGCTTCGCATCTTTATAACCAGGAATTATATTTAAATATTTTCATTCGCGTTCTTCCTGGAATGATTTTAGCAGGGCCTGCAACTCACATAAAATAAGATATTTTAGCAAAGTGCTCTTTAAACGTTTAAAAATTAAATGACCCTTTTAGTAGCCGACATTGTACATTTACTAACTCTTCTCCGGCTCACATTTGCGCTTCCCTAGTGCACATATACAAGCCATGCCGGAAACGGAACCAAGCTGAAAACGCTGAAGAAACGAGGTGGTCGTGCATTGTTTCTAACACTTGCAGAGCGGCCATTAATTAATAACGCACCGGCGAGGCCTCGTCACAGCATAAACACGCAATGGCCACATGACGTACGGCTGTCTCCATCTGCTGGCTAGAACAAAAGGTAACGAAAGACATAGAGCAGGGAGCGTGTAAAATGGCTCTGTTGCCCCTTTCCGGCACCCCTGATACATGTAGCCTCCAGTAATGCTCATTACGGAGCACGTAAACCATTTAATTACACGTGCAAAATAGCAGAAGCGAAAAGATATCCTACAATTATTTATTTATTTTTAGATGTATTATTTTTGCTCTTTAGTTTTTACACCAGCGCTTTGCAAAATCTGCCCTACAGCAGACTCATTTTGCAGTCCTATCCCGTCGGACTCTCATTTTAATTCAAAATACAAAAGTCTTAATTTGTATATATTAAAGTTGTTTACAATAATTAAAAATATATACAAACAAACAAATACATACTTATTTTCAATATTTGTCTCATTATAGTGTATACATATGTAATAATAATAATAATAATAATAATAATACCAATAATATTACATTACAAAGTATACAAAACATATAAAATGTTAAAATTAAAATAACTAACAATATACGATGGCACATTACTACTTGATTTTAATTCCTGAATGAAAGGGGTGGAGCTACATTTCACTTAAAGCTCTTGATATATCAGACTTAATAGAAGAAATTTGCATTCTGAGTTCTAAATCTACATTTTCTAAAGGATTTCTAGACTTTTTTTTAGGTAAATAAGAACTCAGAATTATTTTTCACACGGGTAATTTGTTGGGAAGCGCATCAATACTATTACAGCCTTCTTTGATATTCCGGACATGCGAGAAGTCCAGTCTACACAGCTCGCTGCCGAAAGAATGCTTAATGTAGTCAGAAAAAATATGAATCATATTGAAGGCGATTGATTATTTGTTCCCAAATAATCCGAAAACGTGTACCAGACAAAACACCCAAATAATAGTATAAGAAAAGGTTGTCATTCTTTTGTGCTCACTTACAAAAACATTTTTTTCGCATAGAAAAGAAGCCATGAATGTATCGATGCATTTCGAAACACCTTACTTGTGTAAAAATAATTTTCTGCTGTACTTTATATAAAAATAAACAAACAAAATAAGCGTAGAAACCAAGGTTTCAGAATTGAAATAACTCCTTTTAAACCCACATTACCAAGGATTGTATGCAAAATACATAATTCATCTCATTCAGAAATTAAAATTAACGAGTCAGGTGTCATAATTGTTGCTCATTATTGATAGTATTAATATGTTATCAGTTAAAATATTTTGAATCTAATATTAATGTTATGATGATGATAATTATTATTAAAAACCTTGTCATGGGACAAAACACTACAGCTGCTCTACTGTTAAAATATATACACAGAGTAACAAAATACTGGGCAAAACAAGTAACTGAAACCGAAACAACAAGGAAAAATAATATTAACATATGCCAGAAATACCTGGTTTGTGAATTATCATTGAAAGATAACATTCAACATGTTCCAGATATGATCCAATAACTTTAGTTTGTTGCTATTGATTTGGTTCATTTACGGACGCTCTTTAACATCTCGGGTCATCAGTGTCCTATTCATTTCAGGACGTACGTGAAAAGGCCGGTAAATTTGGCTCAAGGACTCTTTTTTTTCAGGCTTATGGCTCTTTTAGCTGCATAAATCTACTGCACCCCCTTTACTTTACTTCGAAGGAACCCATATCTAGGATTTTTAAGCTCGAAAAATCCAGTGATCCTGGCAGGGATCGAATCAGCAACCTTGGGTCTGCGAGGCAAGGTATGGTTTCCATTAGACCACCAGGAACGATTCTTTCGGTCTTCTTCGATCCACTCCGGAATGTATCTCAGCAACTCGGTGGTAAATTATGAGGACTGTTCAATAAAGAGCGATCATAATATATTTTGACACATAACCTGCACTCATACTTTGAACAATATTTCTCAAAGTTGGATGCAATGCACCTGTCCCAGCGTTTCTTTCAGTCTTCAAATGGTTGCTGGAAACCATTTTTTGTTAGGTCCTTAAGGATCGCCTCTTCAGCCTCAATCACAGCTTCTGATTATAGAAAATTCCTCCCCAAGAAGGCGTTCCTTCAATATGGATAAAAGAAAAAAGTCACACGGGGCTAAATCTAGACTATATGGAGGTTGAGGGACACACTTCACATTGCTTTTTGTGGGATATTCAACAACAACAACAATAATTGTGAAGTGCGGCCGTGCAGCAACCAGATTGTTGCACAGAAATATGACCTTTTGTATGTGATATGGTCTGCAGGATTTTTAGGACACCTCTGTAGTATTGTCTATATGCTGCATGCTTTTAAAGCATTCTTTGAATATCGAAAAAATGAGATAACGGTAGCTTTCCCAGCAGAAGAGACCACTTGATTTTTTTGACTGTTGGTGATGATGAAGATTTCCACACAGAGCTTCTGTTTGTTCTCAGGACCGACCTGATGTAGCCAAGTTTCATCAGCAGAAAGAAACTCCACATCTTCCTGTAACATATTCAACTGCGTGCAAACTGGGAATAAACTCTCCATTTGCCTCAGTTGAAGATCTGTAGAGACGAACGCAGAGTTTCAGAGCAGCATATTGTTGGTCGCATGTTACATCCATTATATTGTAGGAGGAACTGAACACGTCTCATATTGCCCATGTCTCACAGGTGGAAACCGTAGTTACAACAATGAAGCTAGTTCCACGAATACATTAGGCGTTAAAACTTATAAAATATTGTAAAGTTAAACTTTATTACGGAAATTGAGTTTATTAAGGATTGTTTTTATTTGGTTTATTTACAGACGCTCTTTAACATCTCAGGTCATCGCATCCCATTCAACTCAGGGCGTGAAACGGCCTACAAATTTTGCTCAGAGGCCTCATCTTGCAGGCTTGAGGTTCTTTATCGTGCCGTAAATGTACGACACGGGACCCACGGCTTTACTTCCCTTCCAAAGGAAGCCTACTTAGGATTTTTACGCCCGAAAATATACATCGATTCTGGCCGGGATCGAATCCGCGATCTTGGGTTTAGGAGGCAAGTATGGTTACCACTACACCACCAGGACCAATGTCTATTAAGGAAATTGTGATAGTTTTTATTGCCCTCGTACGCGACTTGGCCGCCTTCGGTCTGTAAAATGCCAACGCAAACAACCGTGCAGCTTCGCGTTCATTAATAATTGATAACATCTGCCTGCTCACGATGTAAATATGCTGCATTGGTTGGACGCTAAATGTAACTGATTCAAATGTAAGAAACAGACTTACCAGAATGTACGTACACAAATGATAAATATAAGCCAGTTTCCATGGCAACACATCGTCATCTGGAATACATTGTACAATAGCACATTGACTTCAATTGATAACATCACTCAAATTTTTGAAAAATTTAATTATTTTTAAAACAAAATTATTTTTTGATCATACTTCAAGACTCACTGCATGCAAACTTATAAGTCACAAGCCGGGCACTACCGGATATATATTTATATTGCCTATTTTTTCTTCTCTCCTCGTTTCTGTGAAGAACTTAACCGCAAATTTGTCCCAGATTTTAATTAATTTATTTTTTTTTAATCCTGTATTGAGTAAATGAAACAACCGTATCATTTAAAATTAGCACGAGTGATCCATTTTTGTTTTAGTAGCGTCTACTATATTTTGTATCCATAAATAAGATGTAACAATCACTTAAATGAAGACAAACTAAAAGTCAACAGAAACATTCTTGGTCCATTTCCATCTTACATTTCCAGCACGAGTGGGTCAAAGAGTAAGAAACAACCGCCCGAAGAACTTACTTCACGTCAGGAAAGGGGGGGGGGGATAACAGAAAATCGTAAACTAAAGGAAGCGGCAAGACAGAAAAGAAAAAAGAGGGAGGTAAAAGAAGCAAGAAAGAAAGGTCAGATGTGAAAACCATCATCAAGTAAACACAGAAGTTCACACGCCAGGAGTCAGGCAGTGCGATAATTGTTGAATTTTTGACAGTAATTTCAATAAAAAATGCATTAAGCTTTAGTGCTTTTATTTACACATGTAATATTTATTTAATGACATTTTCATCGCCCTATGTCTTTAAAAATATTATTAACTTAGTACTTTACATACCAAAAACATGAATCGCCACAAGTGGCCGAGGTCGTTAAGGCGCGGACTCGTGAGGGTCTGGGGCTCGAATCCCGCCAGGACTGTCCTCACTGACTGCGGATTTTTCTAGGTTTTCCTCGGTTCTCTTAAAGGCAAATGCCGGGGAGGTACCCTAAACTTAGGCCTGGAACGTATACTTCCCTAAAAATCCTTTCCCAATTTATCATTTCATCTCATGTATCATCAGCGTCCACCGCCTATGGTGCCTCAGTAGTAAAAACGGGCGTTAAACATCATTCAAAAATACCAACAACATAATGAGAATATTAGCGTTAATTAATTAATATTTTTAGTTTAGATAACGGGTATAAAAGTCACCAATATAAAAGGTAGTGAAGCAGCAGCAAATTACACTAAAACCGAGCATTAAGTCACCAATCGTTTCCTGCAGAGGATAACTAGTAAATTTAAAATCGCTGAAAGAAAATTGTAGCATTTAGTACTCGTGGTACCTATCAACTCTGTCCCAAAATAATAATCACAATAACTCAAGGGCCTTCTTCTAGAATGGAAAGTGAAAACCAGGTATGCACAGAACTTTGAACTTGAGACGGCAACAGAGCTTGGAATGATCGATAAATTGCTGGCTGATCTGTTTATTTACGGACGCTCTTAACATCTCAGGTCATCAGTGTCCCATTCAATCCAGGGTGTGAAACGGCCATCACTTTTGCTCAGAGGCCTCTGCTTTCAGGCTTGAGGTTCTTTTACATGCCGTAAATGTACGACATGGGACCCACAGCTTTAGTTACTTCCGAAGGAAGTCATGGTTAGGATTTTTACTCAGATTGCCACAGCCTGTTCCACACATACTCTGCATTAACGCATGTCAATTACTTGTCATTTCATATCGTACTTTTTCCCCATTTGTTGCTATAACACTACCATATATCTAGTATTTACCCATGGTCTAATATGATTTTAAATCTTTTTTTTTTTTTTCAAATTATTGTAAAACAAGTAATATGCAGTCATTCTTCATTAGCGATTAAGATTGCAATACTATATTCTAAATTTTCCTTATAGATGTGCATTTCTCTTTGGTTTAAATGACATTTTACCTCATATATTTTCACATCCAGATCTCAACAAAAATTAAAAATGGAGACATTTCTCCATTGTTCTAAAAGTAAACAAATACCATAACTGAAGAGAAAATAATCATTTTGACATGATCTATTTGTCCTGAAATATTATGGTAGGCATTTGTTGTCACGGAGATATGTTGTTATTTGTATTATAAACAAGCCGAATATTCCAACCGTGTGTACAAAGTCTCAGATACAGCAAATGTGTGTAAACCATTTTGTGCCTCATTATACTTATTTCTTTATTTTTACATGTTGTACATGTAAGTAGGGTTGTCACATTTCACCTTAAAATGCGACGGAAGATGCGACTAGAGCTGTAGCCCTAAACAATGATAAGCGCAGTGTACGTTACATTGCAAATATATTGATATGGCTGGAAGCACAGTCCATGATATCTTAAAACGGTTTAGAGAGACCCCTAGAACATACCAGAAGACCAGGTTTGGGTCGTCCGAGAGCTACAAATGAAAATGAAGGCAAGTACATGGTGTTGACAGTTCTTAGGGAACGCAACCTGCCAGCTATGACTGTAGCCCATCAATTTGTTAACGTGCATGGACGTCCGATTTCGGCAAAAAAGGATAGAAGAAGATTGAAAGCACGTGAATTGATATCAAGTAGACCTGCAACTGGTCCCAGTTTGTTCAGAATGCACCGAGTCGAACGATCGCGTTTTGCAAATGATCATAGGGGTTGGAGAAATTAACAGTAGACCTGTGATCTGTTCACAGACGAGTCCTGTTTCAATGTGCACTCACCTGATAGAGTAAAAGAGTTTGGAGAAGGAGGGGAGAACGATTGGCACAATGCTGCATTTCGAAAAGTTTCTATTTGGAGGTGGTGAAGTGATAATTTGAGAAGGAGTGTCTATGGATGCTGGTACTGAGTTAATTTTAGTAGAAAATTGAGGTCTAACAGCCGATAACATAAATTAATGTTTGGTTTATCATGTTGTACCAATGACACATTTACAGGCGACACTTTTCTTTTATTGCACGACAATGCAAATCCGAATATTGCCCACGTGGTCAGAGATTATCTCCAAGAAGTGGAAATCCATGTTTTACCATGGCCAGCAAGGAGTCCCGGCATGAATCCGCTTGAACAAATGTGAGACCGTTGGAACCGCGTGTTAAGACAAGACTGCCGGTGCCAGAAACTTTATATGGGTTGAGGCAAAGTTGAGGAGGAATGGAAGCATATACCTGAAGAAGCCATAGCTAACCTGATAGAAAGCATGCCAAGACGTATAAATACAGCTAAGCAAGTCAAAGATGGGTGACGCCCGTTATTAAAATTCATTTTTAATGAACTCGAAATTAAAACAAAACTTCTCATTGTTTTACGTCGTTCGTAATTTTTCTAACCAGAGTTAAGAATTGTTTCTATTGTTGTAATTTAAAATGGTTAATAAAACAATCTTTTGTTTAAATGAGGATTTTTAGTTCTAAAATAATTGAGATCAAAATGTAATCAACTATAAAAGTGGCCGGTTTTTTTTTTGTCCCTGAGTGTATATCTTATCTCTTGATAAGTTAAAAACAATAACAAAAAATGGAGCTGCTAACAGAAATAGTTTATAGGCAGAATGTATTTAGTTAAAATATATAAACTTTTGGTAGGCGCTGTACATATTCGATACATTCAGACATTGTGATTGGTCTACCGCAGTATCGCTAACCTACATAATTCGTTGATAAAGGAAATGGTAGAACAATGAAGTTTCATACTATTAAACAGTTCATAAAGTACTCACAGAGGACATCCAGTTGCATGTCAACCGTAACGGGATCTCCGACACCGTTGGAAGCAGTGCACTGGTAGACACCTGCTTGATGACGGTCAACTTTGTCAAGGGTAATTGAAAATCCCTCCTGGGCCTTCTCTCCTGTTGGCAGCATGTTATCCTAAAACAAAAGACATGCATTCACATAAGCACCTTCAAGAGGCTCAACAGAAAAATAAACCAATCAATACAGCGCATGTAAAATATTTTAGAAACGTGTTCCTAAGAAAAAAACACTTCCTTTTTTAAAGTAGGCCATGCCATTAGCTTTCCTTTGCTTGATTCTCTTTTGTTGTTTTCTGAGTGATGAAATCACAAGAAAATACATTTTTATGTGAATGGCAGGTATGCACTACATATAGTTCTTGCATATAGAAATGCATTAAGAGTCTCTCTTGCTGGTTGCCAAACATGCCCCGTTTCACTGTGAGGATTTTGATGATGTTACCGACTCATGTACATTAAAGTTACCTCAGAGATAGATAAATAGCAGCTATATCTTTTCCATAAAACGCACACCTCACCAAACGTTATTATTGTTTTCGACTTTGTTATTATTGGTTTTTAAAATTATTAATATCTCTCTCTTACTTTTTCCCACTCCATCCTTTTCCCCTTGTTGCTTGTTTAATCTGTTTCTACATATTAGTATTATTATTATTGCTTAAGGGCGCAAAACTGCACTGATCATTAGCGCCCAAACACACCAAGAACTGTGTCAGCAATAAAAAATAAAGAAATAAATCAACAATTAACACAAATACTGTGCCTAAGTGAATTAACAGTAGCACTTTGTGCGTACATATTACGTCACATTCAAGCTGCAATATATATAGTCTTGAAAGAATACAAGTTGGTCGAAATATTGCAAAATGTATTAACTTATTCAGTTTTATCAATTTCTGGTTTTCTAGTTCTTGTTATTTTAGTTAAACAATTCCAAGAATTAATTTATTTTTCATTTTTATTATATTTCGTTTCTCAACGAAAGAAAAAATAACAATACCTCTTTTGAGTATATGCAGGGTGTGAACTAGGTGTGTGTATATACAGAAGTAGCACACGCAGAAATTCACAACGAAAAAATAATAAATATTTCGAGCATGTAAAGCTATTGCTCAGTGTTAAAGAGGAAGTAAACAAAGCAAAACATTCAGTTTAGACTTTTCTCAAATGGTTTACCTAACTAGTGTTTCTTTTTGAAAAAGGTCTCGAATTATAGAACTTTTTTTATGGTGTTTAACGCCCGCTTTTACTACTGACGCACCACAGACGGTGAACACTGGTGATACATGAAATGAAATTATATATTTTTTTAAGGGAGGAAACTTTCCAGGCTTAAGTTTAGGGTACCTCTCCGGCATTTGCCAGTTATTAGGACTACATACATACATACATACATACATACATGCATGCATGCATACATACATACATTACATACATACATACATACATACATACATACATACATACATACATACATACATTACATTCTTAGAAGAACAGGTAGGAAATGAAGAAATTAAATTCTCTGAATAAATTGGAGCTGAGAAATAAACGACATAGCATAATTAGAGCATAGGTTTTACATTTAGGGCGTTGGCAAGAATATGAGCCTGTAACGGGACGAGGTAATTTGGAAAGAGATTGTGGCGAAATGTGCTTTTAGGTGTCCTAAAAGTAAGGGGGATACAAATTTAGACATATAGCATAAATTATTTGAATATTTAAATGTAAAATATATATAACAAGGAAAATATATAAAATAATTTTATAACTGTTTAGCAGACAGAATGAGAAACGTTGGTTACAGGGTTTACTTTGAAAATTATATCAGCTGAGCTTTATATTCCTTTAACTTGGCATCTAATGGCGTGTTTAGAGACAACTGTTGTCACGTGTGTGACGGATCACTGCTGGAACGTTGCAATGGCCGTCACAAGCCACTCCTCTCTCACCGTCTTCCCCCCTCCACCTGCACTATTTCTCACGAAAGTGCTAAACAGTTGAAAGCTATTCTCTCTCAGTTCTTTTCGTTCACTTGTAATCCTTGCTAAAGGTTTCTCGATGCATTAATCAAACTGTTCTTTCCATCTACTACCATTTCTTCTTTTCCCTCTCCCTAGTTGCAGCAGCAGAGGGAGAATATGTGATAAATAATTCTTTCTCAGTGCAGAAGGCAAAAAAAAAAAAAAAAAGGGGGGGGGGGTTAACGGCGGGAAAAGGAGGGTGAGAGGAAAGAAGGCAGTTTGCAGTTACCTCGGGTGCCCCCTTAAAAATTCCTAATGCATGGCTTAGCTAACTACTGGATACGCACATAAATGCGCGTTGAAAAATTAGGTCAACAATTTTAAAAAATGATAAAGAAGCGTTCTTTGGGAGAGAAATGTCTACTTAACACACTGTATTTCATCGGAAAATTGTATCAGTGTATGGTTGTAATTAAAAATAATGTTTATAGCTGCTTTAAATCGAAATAAACAGTTCTAGAACTTGTATTATTGTATTAATATCATTAAATATTAATAGAATATAGCCTACATTTATGACTGCTTATTTCTTCATTTCTTAAATTGAGGCTAATTCATTATTATTGGATAAAATAGGTTCACTAACATTTCAAATGCAAGTTTTTAATTTTTGAAACTGTTCCTAGGGCTCACCTCACCATGTGTGTGTGTGTGTGTGTGTGTGTGTGTGTGTGTGTGTAATATAAGCCTCATTATATTTGCGCCCATTTTAATTAGTATTGTAGGTATTATGTACAATTAAATTGTATGTCGTGAAAAGAGAAAGTTCTCTGGTGTAACTGTCTACGGTAGCCGAGCCAGAAACGAGGCAGAGTCAAGGAGGCCATAAACCGCTATACAAAGGGAAAGAGACAAGCGTATTCTTAAAATACTTTTCGTTGCCGAGGGTTCATAAACTCCAGTCTTTCGTACGTTAAGGGGATCGAACTCGCCAGCCGTTTACAGTTTAAAGTTAACTGTACAGTTAATTTTAAACCAGTCAATGTAAACGAATGTTAGGTTTTGCAGATTTGAATGTTTTACTCTTTCAAATAGTAGCGGGTAGCATACGTGGGTAGATGATTTTGTACTAATCAATAATACATGTAAATTTTGAATTTTTAAAGCAAGGCGCAAAACTTGCACATGTTTGTGTGACCCCGTGGGCTTGTTGAAGTCAACGTGTAGTTAATTTGAATCGAAGGACGAGTTCGCTCCGCTGGGGCACTTAATTTTAAGTTCTACTAGCGGCGAGACGCAATCAGTGCTGAGTTCTTTAATCGAATAGATCAGTTCATCAGTTAAGCAGAGAGACACAGTTCTCAAACTTACGCAATTCAGCAGATCAGTTCAACTGAATTCATATCGAAGTTCACATATTCAGTTCAGTCAGTACAGTTCAGATAGCCAGATAATTAGCTTCAGTTCAACTCCTAGGAAATCGAAGTAGCTGAGTTCTATCGTGTGCAGAGCACCAGAGGACGCGAAAGATCTTGTGAATAGTAAATTACCGTATATAACCAGAACTACTCATCGCGTGATTATTAACACAGTTGATATACTCTCTGAGTCCTGTCGAGCACGACTCACAAAAGAGCGTTATAATTCCATGGGATATTATTGTCTTGAAGCGTAGGCAACACCACCAAAGCGATCAATTGTCAATTAACGATACGCCACTGCAAAATATGACGATCAGCAAATAAATCGCTTCAAATTAGCGCCCAACATGGGGCAGTCATACACTAAACCGCTTCAAATTTGGTGCAGCCCGGAGCAAAGCAAACCGCTTCATTTTCTGGAATAAATTACTCTTCTAATTATCTCAGGATAAAAATATTTTATATCTGTTAAATAATAATTGCTAACATAATATTTGTCTTGCCATTATTGCGATCTCTTTGCTGGGACATCGCTTTACACAGCAGCGCCCCCAGCAGATCAGATCGCAGTCCAGTTAAATTAAGTAAAGTATGTGGTCAAACGCTGGATTATTCTCTCTCATTCTCGTAAGTGAGAGCAGCTATATCGGAGTGCTGCTATGAGAATCTCATGCATCGAGAGCGGTTTCTCGGTAACGAGGCTACTCGAAAAGTCTCTCAGCGTTCAAAGCTTACGACTAGACTTCCACTGTGGGAAAGAAACTTACTAAAGAGTATGAACACCAAAACATCATTTCCTGGTCATCAACACTCCTGTTGCAGCAATGAATAAAAATAATCGAAATTTCATCTAAATCGATAATAAATGAAACAAGGTAGAAACATGAAATCATTGTAACATTTTATATTTACTTGAAATCTTTAAGTTTTCAGTAGTTGTTAAGGGTACTACTAATATTACTCGAAAATGTTTTATCTTCATCTTTAAGCTCAAGAAAATTCGCGCAAAACGTCAATTATCATAAAAACACTACTTGTATTCTTTAGCCCATACAAGCAGAACTCTCCCTATTTGTTCCATGTACATATATGACGCAAAGTACTGAAATTAACAGCTTCGTACAGGTGCGGCAGAAACAATAACCCATTTTCAATCATGCGCTATTGTTGGTCACGGCTTCTTAGAGAGATGATGTTTGTACTATTGCGTAGTGCAGTTCAAAGCATTTTCTGTACGCCATATTACATGACCTTGGCCGCTAGCTCCGCTGCACATTATGGGGTGCAGGTTGAATGAACATCGTGCGTTTACAATTGAAATATTTTTCAAGTATTCAAGAGTTAAGTGAGCGGTTTGTATTAAACTGATACTTATTCTACAATTACACCCGTTGACACTGGTGCCATTAAATAAAAGAATTATCGTAAAAATTTCACTATCACCTTTCAAACTGAGCTCAACAGGAAAAAAAATCTCTAATATGTACCAGATTTTAGGAATGCAAAAACTTTCTGATATTAAGAGTTTTAAATACAGAATAGGCATATTTAGAAATAAATAACTTGATGGAGATTGTATGCATATAGGTATTAGCACATACTACACATTGTGTCATGTGTCATATTTCAATAATTTTTGTTTTGAAGGAAAAGGAATACTTTAATTAAAAAAAATTTAATGAAATAGTATTAACATTACTTATTAAAGTTTGGTTTTTATTCTAATGGATATAACCCGGAAGTTCAGGCATTTTTTGTTGGATAAAATAGGCAGGCAACAAGACACTTAAAATACTGAAGATATGCAATAATATAATTTAAATAAGCATTTATTAATAGTGAAAACAGAGAGTAATATCACTCATTATTAATGAAAATAGATATTTAATACACTTAATAATTTATGTATCACAAAAAAGTACTTAATTTTACTTTTCTACGTTACAAGCAACAACAAGATATTTTTTCAAGGTATCAACTGTCATAGTCAGCCACTTGACAGAGAAAACATTTTTCATCGTGGAGTAAGAACGTTCTACTTCCACTGAAGCGACTGAGCATAGTTAAAGCTATTTCGGAAGGACTCATATCAGTTACAACAGAACATTCACCTTTCAGGACATCATGGAAATGTTGATCAAGACAAAGTAAAGTAGTTTTGAATAGTCCTGGCGAATGAACAAAATATGCGCAGTGGTTTCTGGTCGAGTTCATTTTCTGTTTATCTTTTATAGGGGAATCAGATTAGTATCTCTCTTACTTTCGTGCTGTAGGGACGGTTTTGCACAGCTGTACTGCTCCCATCTTTCTCGCTTGCAATTGTGTGTTACATTTAAGCAACTGGGAAGTTATCCCTACTACAAATTTCTTGGAATTATATCGATACAAGATCGCTAGAACTACTAAAAACTACATACTCTCTATTTCCTGATATTAGTACGCCCGAGGTAACCATGCCTTCCTTTCACTAATGAAGGTTCTGCTATTTAAAGAGCTTAAGTAAATGAGTTAAGAAGAAAGTTTTTGACTAGTTAAATCCATAACGACCCTAAACAGGCACAAAAAGGAAGAAATGTTTTAAATCTCAAAATAAGCAACAAAAGACAAAATAAGAAAGAAAGGGGGGGAAGAAAAAAAGAAATGGACAAAATAAAAACTGGTCTTACGGACTCCAAATGTACGGAAACATGTTCATTTCTATGTGACTTTGTCCATCCAGATAAAAAATAGACTTTACCTATCTTCCGGGCTGTGTTTATGAATAATCAACATATCACTTATCATAATCAACACAACTTCGTTTCTTCGATTCAATAGTCCCGCTGTACTAACATTTATTTCACATGCATCTATTTCTTTTCTCTCACCGCCAATACACAAATTTTGTTCAACTTGCTTGCTCTACTGTGACAGTTGCCCTCACATTTAGTCGATAAAAACTACCTTAGGGGGGTACTATTATTTGTGGCTGGACTAGCTGCTTATGAGGATGAATAATTCTCGAGTCAAATTTTGGGCACTTTCATGAACTACCCAACTTCATGCCATTTTTTTGTTGTGGCAGCGAGAACGAGAGCAAGTCAGACCACCGAGATGCGAGTGAGACTGAAAATTTATTTGATTGGCTTTAGTCATTTTGATGGATCTTCAGGAAAACAGAGTTGATGTTTATAGACCACGAGAGATAAATTGTAGCACTAATGGGTAATATATGTAGAGTAAGCCGCAATAATGCATAGCTTGGATAAAAAGTAATGGCAACAGTGCTGTAATGTCTAGAAAACTTTATCCTGCCATGTCTATTACCTTCTGCCACATATGTGGAAGACACTATACTCCATCAGAGCGTCCATCTCTGTTAATGTCCTGAAGTGACCGCCGTACATCATCGATAATGGCGAGGTGTGACACCTCGCATTGTCAAGAAGGATGATGGGTTTCACTGCCAACAAGAGTCGTTGCTTCTCCTTAATACTGGATGAAGGTGGAGTTACAAGAAACTGTGGAAGTAGCAGCATTTACCCTTTGCCTTTCAGGTATAACATGCTCCAGTACAACACCTTGAATGTCATACACTACAATGACAATCTTCACACCATGTTCAGAACGCATCACATTTGGACGAGGAAGCTGAGATGTTTCCATTCTTTTGAGTGCCGTTTCAAGAGTGATGTATTGGAACGAGCCCAGGTTTCGTCCATAGTGAGGATGCTCCCAAGGAAGTTATCACCTTCTCTCTGATTATGGCTCAGCAATTCCTTGCAATTGCATAACGGTGCCATTGTTGCCCTTCCGTGATGACATGGGATATCCAACGCGCTGCAATTTTGCGGAACCCAAGAATGTCCTGCAGTACAGTTTTGTAGCATACGCTTACCTCTTCAGCTAATTCATGTGCAGTCCATCGGCGATCACCATCCAACAAGGAAGCAAGGAATTGAATTGTGCGTTTTGTGTCGTCCTGAACAGCATTCCTTCCTACACAAACACTTTCACCCATCTTGTCGCTGTGCGATATGGCAACGCTGCATCACCACATGATTCATGTAGTCCCTGAGCACCACGACCTCATGCAACTTCAAGTTTGATCCAGTTTCCCAAACGTATTGCTAGAGCGCTTGCACTATATGCCTTTACTTCAAGGCACCACAGTATGTCTCTAAATAACTGAGCAACTGTCGCTGAAGGTCATGGTACATTCCAGTATCGGATCCACATAACCCTGCCAAACAAGGACGCGACCGCCTACCATTGTTGCCTTATACAGCCCTAGTAGTTTCAGCGATTTGCGTTTCCCATAAAAAAAAAAGTACATACATTCACCCTTTGCTGTAAGATAACACTGTAGTGTGTAAACAAATGCCAATTCCAATATAGCAACTTTACTTTAGAAAAAAAAACACTGGTTTCTTCTGGCACCTATTTTTAAAATTCTGTTCATGTTCGTGAATTGTATTTATATCACTTCACAGCTCAGACATTAATTCTAGAGATCAAACAGATCACATCACACTTTCCCACTGCTAAAATGTGACATTTTCTATTTATTTTCTTGCCTAATAATGATTTTGGTTTTAATTTAACTACAAAAGGGCGAATAAACATGAATTAAATTTTGCTTGCGGTTAGAAAATGAAGCGCGATGTATTAAATGTGTTAATATGTGGCCATGATGCGCGAGAGGAATGTAGCATGTGACAGTTTGCTCAGGAAAACAAAAAAATTCACATCTCTTGACATCGCCTTTAATAGTGCTAATAGAAATCGCATGTGGATATGAGAGTAAATTATTTATCATTTATTTACCCTTAGATATTCCTAATAATGGGAAAAACAGGAAATATTCATAGTTTATGCTCATCTTTGATGTACGAAAGCAACAATGAAACGCTGGATAATTAACTGGTATTTCGTGGAAGTGTGTTACTGTTTAGACAAAAACGATAACACTAGACACTGGGAACTCAGTGGAATCGGACGAGGCCATTAAGGTTTGACCCGCACTTCTTTACACGTTTGCTTAGAAACATGCAACGTAATCAAATTCCTGACAAAAGACAAATGTAACCTATTGGGTATCTGTTATTGATTAAAGAACCATATGATAGACGTACACAATCAAATATTAGTATCTATAAGTGGAAAAGTGTCGAGAAGTGGAGGGAAACGAGTCTTTCAGATCGTTCCACAATACCAAGTGTCTCTTAATTGTTTAATTACTAAAAGTCATTCAATACTTGATGTTCTTTGTAAGAGTGATGTTTTAGCGTTATGGAAATACGATCTTGTGCGAATTAATGTGAATAAGCAGATAAATTTTAATTTTATAAGCTATTCAGTGCTAATAACTGTTTCCCTCCAATTCTACACCTCATTATTGATACCAATTGTTGAAACAGTTAATTGCAGTTAGTGCTTTTATTGGTTGTACTAGAAGTACAATTTGCTTAGATTCTAGCTATTTAGAAAGTATATTTTTATTCAAAATGCATATCACACCTAAGAAGAGAAATAAGGTCATAACCCTCCAGGCATTTACTAATATTACCCAGAGACAGATAGCAGCTGAACGTAATGTAAGTTTGGGTACTGCTAATAATATAATTAGAAGGAAATATGAGATTGGGTCAATTTCATCTTAAATGAAAGAATGAGGTGGCCGAAAACGATAAACATCCTGGAAAGATGATGCCTATCTAATCATAACCAGCAAAATTAATCCTGAAAAGGATAGTTTAGATTTACAAAAAGATTAGGAGGCTACAGGGTTGAAAATCGATGCTTCAGCAGTGCATAGGCGGGCGGCTTCTAGAAGCTGGAAGGCAGGCTCGGAAACGACTATTGACGTGTCCTGTGAAATAAAACAAATTGACATTGGCCAAAAAATATCAGAACAGAACAAGAAGAGTGGAGAAGGGTAGTATTTTGTGATGAAAGTCACTTTAAAGTGCGGAGGTTGAACGTCTCGCTTGTAAGAAACGGAGAGGAGATCTCGTCCACAAAAGAAGTAGTTTTAGGGCTATTATGCATTCACATGTATTAAATGTTTGATTCATATTCAGGGAACGATGAGCAGCGACAAACATATAACAATTTTAGAGCAAATAATTGAATAGATTGGCAGAGGAACTGAGCATTGAAAAAGCGATTTTCCAGCAAGACCTTGCCCCACGTATTGCATGGAAAATGTTAAAGAAAAAAAATGTTTTCAGTGTGTGAACCAGGCTGGAAATTCACCGGATCTCAATCCTATATAGAACTTTTAGGAGAATGTCAAGAACGAATGAGAGGGGGAAAAAGGAGAGAGAGGGGGTTGTGCTATGATAAAAGATGCTTTCATGACCCAGAAATATGTGAAAATGGTAATTAAGATCAAGGATGGGCACATTAAGTACTAAATATAACATTGAAATTTTGTGACATAATTAAAAAGGGGGGGGAGTGTTTTGTTCACGTTAATTAGCACAAAGATGTACAAACTATAAAAACCTGGAACTATATGTTTCATTGACTGGGTCAAATGCACTAAAAGATATCATTCAGGCAGCATAAGTTTTTCTTATTTTACTACATTTAATGTCCTTATTGAGCCCCCAAATTGGCTATCCTTAATTATTATCAGCATTAACTTCTATCCACATTTTCAACAGATTATTTTCGTTCTTTTCTAATAGGACGAAATGCAGGGAAGTTTTACATCAACTATAATCATAGCCTGGGTATGCGACTAAAGTTGCAGTAGAGGATAGTGGTTTTCCCAAATCAATGATGATGGAAGATGAGAAAGTGGAGCTCTAGTGGTCTACACCAGAGTGTCAATGCAATCCATCATATAGGGTCATCTCCTAAGGTTGGAAAATCTCGAGAGTTTGTCTAAGTGATCGATTGATCGTGGGCGAAACTTGTGCTCTCGGCCGACACCAAGGTTTTTACTTAAGACTTCGTCTCTTCATCCAAAATCAAGCTCTTTATACTAATGCATTCCTCTCAAGGGAATATCTGCATTAATTCATTAGCAAGAGTGAATGTCACTACTATCAATAGCTTAGTAAGGTAATTTCGCAAATGTTGTGAAGGTTTATAGCATGAAGGAGTGTATAGTATATACTTATGTGTTATACCTTGAAATCTGTTGTTTTTACGACTTATATATAAACATTAATTATTAGTAAATGTGATGTACGGAGCTATTTCCAGTTAAACTTTGGCAAGCGACAAACTTTTAAATCTAGTAAATTCAATATCAACTTTTGTACACCCTTATTGTTACTCGCTGGGATTACATCTTCAAAATACAAAATAAAGAGTTACCTACAATTTGTTTTTATGACATCCTTCATTATTTGTCATATACTCTCTGCTATCACAAATGGAAATTTACTAAAATTTACGAATAAATAGGTAGTAAGTTTCTAAAATAGTTAAAATTATTTAAATGGAATAAAGCAGACACCCTAAACTATTTTCAAACACAAACCACGGGGAAATAAATACAATAAGCCATATTATTAAAAATGGACACTTCCTCTAACACTTTCTTCTTGCAATCAGCTCCTTGGAAGGACTGCCATCTTCAGAAAAACTACGCGGCAATGCTCAGAACATCTTAGATACAAATACACAAATAGAAACCTATTATAGAAATTACTTTTTGATTGCCAGAAATTTATGATACTTTTTTTAATAGTGTTTAATGCCCGCTTTTACTACTGAGGCATTACAGGAGGTGGGCACTGATGATACATGAGATGAAATGATATATTCGGAAAGGATTTGTTTTTAAGGAAGGAAACGTTCCAGGCCTAAGTTTAGGGTACCTCCCCGGCATTTGCCATTTATGAGAACTGAGGGAAACCTTAAAAAAAAAACTCAGTCAGGGAGGACAGTTCTGCCGGGATTCGAACCCCAGACATCCCGTTCACAGTCCGCGCCTTAAAGACCTCGGCCACCGGTGGCGGTTTATGATATGCGAGTCCGAATATGATATAGCAAGCTTACGAATCGTTTTGTTAACTGAAAAATACTCCTGAATTAGGTATTTTAATAGTATTTATCGTCCGTTTTTACTATTGAGACACTACAGGCAGTTGACACTGATGATACGAGAGTATGTCCATAAGTTTCCGGCCTCGACGATAAGGATTATCGCCTTCACAAAATATTTAACTGGTGTCATACCTCATCTTTTAAGTACATAATTGCAGCTATAACTTCTGCTCCATTGTGTTAAGTTTTTACATATAGTTGCGTAAAGAAGGCTATGTGTAGAAGATTGTGACATGTTCAACATGGAGTTTCGAGCTGTTATTAAGTTTTTCACAAAAGAAGAACTTACTCCAAATGAAATTAAACAACGATTGGACGGTGTATATGGAGAAGCATCCCACTCATGTTCTACCGTAAAAGAATGGGCCATACCTTTTCGAATGGGTCGAGAAAGCATTGAAGACAAAGAGCGTACAGGTCGGCCCTTGGAGGTGGGCCTTTCTAAAACAACAGTCCTTAGAATTATTCATGAACATTTAAACATGAATAAAGTTGGGGCATGATGGATGCCTATTCCAAAAGCAGCAACGAGTCATCTGTTGTCAGGCATTTTTGGAGGTCTGCCGTGGTAACAAGAGAGAAGTTCTCCAAACGATTGTTACAGGAGATGAAATTATGGTCCTCTACAATGATCCTTTGTCCAAAAGAGAATCAATGGTGTGGCGTAAACCTGGCAAAGCACCGCCTCTAAAGGCCAAGGTCACTCAGTCAACCAAGAAGAACATGACCACAAACTTTTGGGACTGTGAAGGAATACTCTTCATTGACTTCAAGGAGAGCAACACCACAGTAAATTGGGAGTACTATCCTGGCCTACTGCACAGACTACGTGCTTTCATCAAAATATGAATTACATAATACGAAAGCTATCCTTGCTCATATTACTCCAAGCAAATTAGTTACTGCACTGGAAGGATGCTATTCAGGTTTGTCCGTCGACGCCATTCTGTCTACAGAGTCACTGATCTCAGCTCTCTCTTCCACAACTTATCCTTACGTGAAGCACGGAAATGAAGTACAACTCCTGCTGCTAGCTGCTGTAAGTCCCGAGCGACTGCGGAGAGAGCTGAACTACTGTGCGTGGCCGCAATGTAAATGTTGCATGTATTATTTTTTTTTTGTTAAACTTAATGTAACCAATGGGTTATCCTACGTAACTTTTAAATATAAATTGATAAGGGATTGTTAGGCGGGTAAAATGTAACGGAGGCAAATCTCCTATTATTGGAATTCGCAATTAATTCAATTTTATATACATACTAACGGTAAACTCGGGTAAAACCTAGTAACCAGTGGCTTTCCGTAACTATTAATTGATAGGAGCGGGTATATCACTGTAATATTGGCTAATCTCCTTTGATTGCAGTAGAAAAAAGTCAATAAACATCAATTAATAGCGCATTCTGTGCGTGGTACTATTCACTTGAAAGCCTAATCACTACCTTTGGCTCTCTCCGCCATCGCTCGGGACTTGCAGCAGCAAGCAGCAAGAATTGCTTTTGATTTCCGTACTCCGTGTATGGATAAATTCTACCATAGAGCTCTACAAACAGAGCAGCTGGGTTCTGATTGACTGATTTCTTAAGTTTAAGTTAGAAGTAGACGCAAACCTTAGATCTTGCAAGTTTTTAAGTTTACGTCTAATTGTACATTTATTTGTATGTTTAAGTGATTCATTGTGAATGGTTCCATTACAATACATAGCATCTAGCTTTTACGTTAAAGTTTACGTTACACTAATTTTCATTGTGAATGGGGAGTTACATTGTTGAAGTTAGTAGACGTTGTTCCATTTCAGAAATGTTTAATTTTGTGCTATAAGTACATTTTCTAATAATTGGTAAAAGGGCTACATTGGTGATCACTTGCCTGAACTTTAATGCGATGTAATAAACACATTTGTAGCACCATTTGCTTCAGAAATATTTACGGTGATATTTTTAGGTATTTTAAATTTCTTTTCAAGGCTGATCAACGCATAACAAACGAATTAAAGCATTTCACTGTCATTTACAACATTAAAATTATTTTCTACTCACTGCAAGGCAATTCATATTGCAAGGTGAATATTAAAACACTGGCTTTCTGGAAATCAAGAAACATGAAAGTGAAAGGAGAAACAACTTTATAGTAAAAGTTGCTAAATACTTGGTAAGGCGATTGTAAGGAACAAACCCTTCAGAGGTTTCTTTGTTGTTAGTAGCGCTGCTATTGTTATTTTTCATTTTACAGCAACGCCCACTGCTAATGGAGACTGTAGTGGGTAGCTTCTCTCTCTTGCTTTCCACACATACACACAATCTTTCTTTTTCGAAAGGACGAACGCAAAGCACTCTAGCGGCCTGCACTTAAAGCTCGTGCGTTCCGACGCCGCACTGTGATGCATTGCTACGTCATTATCCACGTACCGCGCGCGGTAATATAACCTCAGCGTCCTTCACCCGAGCCGACGGCACCCTGCTGATTATTTATCACTCACTCTTTGACGTTATTAGTCATAGTCATCTGCTAGATGCAGTGTCATATCAGAGGCGTCATTCACAACTTTAGCACCAGCCTCTGTCAGCTAAACCATGATCAAGTAATTTTGAATGAAACAGGGAAAAAAGAAATAATAATAATACTGACTGAGAACGCTTTTTAACAACCATCTTTTGTTTTCCTTTCTGAATATGGAATAGACTTCTTGTCATAATTTATAATTCAAAATGTTAGGAATAAAATGGGCTTTCCTTATTTCTTTTTATAATTGTGTTTATAGAATTAGATGAAAGAGTTGTATAGAAGAGTGAGCCGAATTCAGTCAAATTTGAAAAATTAATAATTGGCTAATATATGACGATTGGGCATAGGGGTTAAAGTTTGAAAATTTCGGCAAAAACTACACTTTTTGTTTTAGAAAAGCAAATAAATATTTTTTCTTTCAATTCTTGAATTTTTGTGGTATAAAATTATGTTTTAAAACACAGAAAGAAATTTTACCCGCTATAAAATTTCTTAAGAATTTATAGAAGATTTTGCTATTTTATTCGCAAGCATTCAATAATGGCTACTTATAAATAAACATATCACCATGGCAATGATATTTATTATCATACTTAGTGCAGTAATCAACTCATCTCATTGAATTTATTTCCACTTAATAATACAACAAGCTTCCACAGTACTCTTACAGTCACTCAGTCATACAAGAAAATACAACCACAGTCACTCTAGTAAATCTACCCAAGTTGCTGTGTAATCAAGTGGCCCGAATAGTTTCAACCTTGTGGTTACTCAACTATCAGGCAACTTACATCTACAAAATTAACTCACTCAAAACCCAACTTAAATTATGTTTCTGCACGATTTGGTTCCTCCTTTCTTACTTATTTTCTTCAACCATTTTCTTTTAACCTTGCCTCAATAATTCCCATACTCCAAGATTTTCTGCCTTGTTTTCATATTCATCAACTTGTTTCCCCTTATCTCTATTGTTAAGTTATCCCACTTCTCAATCCTAAGTTTTTCTCTCATTTCTTTAGTTTCTCTACGTTACATAATTGCATGCCAGTAACTGTCTTGCATTCCACACATCGGACATGCCTCTATATTTAAACCTCCTTTCCTCACTACTCCTGTCCAGGCCCATGCGATTCCCTTCCTCGTCCACCTTTCAACTTCATCCACATAATTACGCCATAGTTCCTTTAACCCACTATAAACCCTCAATACTTTTATTCTTAAAACCACCTAATATCTCCTGTATTTCCATATCATCAATTCATTGTTTAATTTCTCTCCAAAAATCTCTTTCTTTACTTTCTTTATCATGCCACAGCATATCCAAGCCAATTTATTCATAGTCTCATTGATTCTATTGACCAAAGTATTTCCTCCCCGCAGTTTCTCTTACGACACTGGACAATGCTTCAAAATACAATTCTCTTTTAAATTCTTAATCTTAAACCAATATTTCAAAGTTCTTGTTATTTTTTCTTTACTCCCTACTCTGCCCAATTTGACTGTGCAAGTTTTTTGGTAGGTCTATAATTTGTTTGGAACTCACGGGTAATTGAGTACTCGCAAGAGCGGAGTGTCCCAGGGGAGTGCCTAAGGCGTGTACCCTGGGGGCCGGTGCGCAAGCGTGTGCCGGAATCTCCGTTTTTGTGAGGCGGTGGTGGCTTCCTTAATGCTGGGGTCACTCATCCCTATAAAGGAGTAGGTCTAAGCTAGTACGACCTATCAGCCAGTCAAACTCTGGTAACTGGGTGCGCTCGGCTCTTGTGGCTGCAGTTCACTCGGTGCGCCTGGGCGACGCAATCGCCTGCAGCCGAAAGGCGGGTCGTTTTAAGTATCAAGGTATCGTCCTAATGCAAAAAAAACCACTGGGTGGCACAGACCTCTGTGTTACGACCCCTGGTCTTAGAGCCTGGTAGTACTCGAAATCACTACTACTACTACTTTCAAAGCTAGCTTACCGTTTGCTAGAACCTTTCTTATCTTGTTTCCTCCATCTTCCATTCTTGTTAAGCCTAATACCCAAATAGTCAAATTTATTAACCACATCAATTTCTGCCCCTTTCCAATTCCATTTCTCATTCTTGCGTAACTTGTTTCCATTCTAAACATCATGATTTTTGATTTTCGAATATTTGTTCTTAGTCCCCACTTCTTACAGAATTTAGTGATTATTTCGATTGATTTTACTAGAACAATATTAGTAATGGACCCCACTACCAGATCGTCTGCAAATAATAGTCCCGGAATCTCAACATTTTCAATTGTGAGCATATGGGTATTATGTTCTAAAATATCATTGATAAATAAGTTAAACAGTATGGGACTTAAATTACATCTTTGTCTTAGACCGATTGTGTTCAAATTATATCCAGGACAATTTAATACAGTAGTCATTTTAATAGTATAACTTTTTAAACTTATCGCTAATTCCTATCCCATCCAATTTGATCATAATGCCTTAAGATTAATTGTGTAAAACGCCTTTTCAAAATCCACAAACAACATATGCAGTAATTATCTTATTAAAATAAACACTTGACATTTACATTATTTGTTATATACTATAATAAAACATTCGTTGCAATCAAATTAATAAATACGAGATAATAATTTTGTTAAAATTTCCACTGGCAGTGCTGAATTCTTGATTATTAATCTCTATATTCTCTTTCTAAGGATATTCGAAGCAATATCTTTTCATCTCTTCATATTTCTCTATTTATATTTATTTGTTTTATTTACTGACTGTCTTTAACATATTAGGTCATCAGGTCTCAATCAATTCAAGGATTAAATTTGCTCAAAGGACTTTTTTCAGCAAAGTTGAGGTTCTTTTACGTGCCGCAAATCTACGACACGGGACCCACGGCATAACTTCCCTTCTGAAGGACGGGAGTCATCTTTACTTTCGGAAAAATCCATCCACTCTGGCCAAGAATGAACCAGCGATCTTGAGTCTACGAGGTAAGTAAGGCTACCACTAAGGACATATATATTACAATTTTGTTATTTATTTGAAAAATATCGAAAAAAAACCTATATTTCAATATCTGAAGGCTGTTTTCAAACCATTCCTTTTGGAAAATAATTATATTAATTCCTTCCAGTCATATATCTATTATCATAAACAAATATATATCGATGCTTTATTGTATCTAGACCAACTATGATATATGGAATACCAAGCATAGTCTACTTTGAATCACAGCATAATTAACCGACACAGGTGGTTATGGAGCGGACTCGTGAGCGGGAGGTCTAGGGTTCGATTACCAACGGGACCGTCTTCAATTACTGAAGTTTTCTCCAGGTTTTCCTCCTTCCTCATAAATGGCTAATGCCGGGGAGGTACCCTAAACTTAGGCCTGGAACGCTTCCTTCCTTTTAAAAAAAAATGCTTTCCCAACTTATCATTTCATCTCAGGTTTTATTAGTGTGCACTTTGTGAAAAACTAACCTGTCATGCATTATGAGAGAGACCGTTCGGTGTGAACAATCAATAGCAGCTGCTATAGTGTCTTTTGTCAGCTCGGACTAAGCCTTCAACTCGTTGCAAATTCGCCTCTGTGGCAATCTTCATTGCCCGGTCGACGTGGGGTTCATCCTCGATACGTGTCCGTCCTTCAGAGAACTTATGCACGCAATTGTAAACAGTTTGACGTGACAGGCACTTTTCACCATAGAGAGGAAGCATTTCTTCATGAATATTCTTTGAGTTTATATCTTTTACCCACAAAAATCGCAAAACGGAGTAATGCATGTGGGTTGTACACTCACCCAGAGGCGCCGCCATATTGCAACTGCTGTTTCGTTATTTTAAACATCGGCTGTCTCTTGTAGAATGTGATTAATTGTCATCTATTGGCAATAGCCTTAGGTCCCTCATTCAACATGTTCAACCCCACATACATTTTTAACTTACTCAAATACCCTCGAAAATTATATATATAGCTCTCTGCATATAGTTATCAATTTTTTATAAACTGCTATGGCAGTCCTTCCGGTTATATAATACATTTGCATAACTACTCCACTTTGACTGGTACTTTTAAAGAGAAATACATGGATTAAGCGAGCAGTGCCCATGGGAGTGGGAAGAAAAGAATGTAAAAAATACTGCTGAAATCAATAAATGTGTCAGAAAAGCTCAAAATAGCAACGAAATAAGTAAAGAGTAATATTAAATTAAAAAGTGTGTATAAAATCAATCGCGTGCGAACTGCACAAAAATACGTGGCCGTGGTGAAAAGTATTATGTTGCAAAACGAAAATGTAAGTTGATGCAATATATTACGTTCATGTTCAAGATGTGTACTACAGTTCCCTTACACATTGTTTTCTCAACATAATTTAATTTAATAATATATACAGAGAAAACACTATTGTTATTGTTATGTGGACATATGTGGCCAAAATAATTGCATTTATAGCCAAAATGTGAAAACATTGTGAACGTACGATTATCTATCACTGTTCTCATGAACTTGTGGGCATTCCTCTGTGACTTGGCGGAACTGTACCACACTTTTGAGGCTGACACACCTACAAGGCGCCGTTATGTTGTGCCGATGAAGATGATGAAAGTGATGATGTATCGGCGGTGTCTTTAAACCCGTGAGAACCTAAATGTGGTCTGTGGCGTCTTAAAACTATCTGGCATTCATGTTCTCAGAGTAAGAAAGAACTTCGAAAAAAAAACCTTTACTCAAACAATCTGGTTTGAACCGGAATTGAACCGAAGACCTCCGGATTAGCAGGACAAAAGCTACCACTAGACCATGTTGGCGGCCATTTTTAATTATTATGTTTTTTTAATTGTAATTGAAACACAGGGTGGGTTTTCAGCAATCAAAAATACCCATGGTCATCAGTCTTAGCCTTTCAAGGTATTAAAATAAAAGTGTCCTATACTTTCTAATGAAGCTGATGAAACCCAAGAAAAAAAGTTTCCAAAAAACATATATCAGAAAACAAACATCTGAAATATAACCCATTCTTTAACGAGGCCAAATAAGAGTATAGTAAACATAAAATATCATTTTCTTAATGGTTGTGTTTATCTCTGTGATGCCTAGGTGAGTCATATATACGTTATTTGAGGTTATAGCATCAATACAATGTATAACATGATTCATGCAAGATGGAGCACCACCCCAATTCGTGTACCTTGAGTGAGCGATGTACTGATTGAGGAGGACCTTCGTTCAGCTGAACGTAATTATTTGACTTTTTGGCTATGGGGAGCCTTAAATACCTTAATGTATGCGAAATCCATTGACATATAAACAGTGCAGCAGAGTGTATACGTTGTATATCATCAGCCAGGTCTGTTCTCTCAGACTTGGGCAAAAGGGAGTAGAACTATAACCTTATAGAGCGCCGCCTATAGTGACCATATATGGTAATGTTCACCAACTGAATCCGCTTTAGAAATATCGGGTACTTTTACTTAAAAAGACGGTCTATTTATTCACAAATTTCATTTCTAAAATTGCAAGGAACTTGAATGATGAACAATAGGATTTGAGCAATAAGAAAACATTCTTTTTGGAAGGAATTGGACAATTTTTCCCGCCAGTCCGACTTGTTGGTAAGGAGACCATCGTGCACACGCTGCTAAGGACATTGGCGCAAGCAGAGAAAGACACAGAGAGTGTGTTCAGAACATGAAACAGCTCATAACCAAAGCAGTACTTACACTCAACTTCTGCAGAATCCCGTTTGGAGCATGCCCTTTATAGCAGGATCCCTAGGGAACTCTTTGGCCTTCACATGAAGGACACCCTAGTGTGCTGCAAACTGACCGCGATTTGGGACTAGCAAATAAACTGCTTAAAACTTTCATACCATGCATAAGAAAAGCACAGAACTTCTGCAAACTGCAAATGGAATGGAACTTGTTACAGCATTTAAAGTTAAGTAAACATCTAACAGAACACTTTTCCTTGTATGTTTTTGGAGACACATTCGTTAAAATATAAAAATGTATTTATCTTTAAATGAATACATAAAGGGGAATCGGTTAAAAACATCGGTCTGCAAAAACGAAGTACTGAAAGTGGTTTGTAATCCTTAAACTGCATTTTAATTAGTATGATGTGCTGATTTCAAATAACACATCCGTTGTTTTTTCTTCCATAACACCTAAGGATTTTTCCAAAAATGAAAAAGAAATATGTGAAAAGCTATATTAATAAAGAGTTTTGTTGAAAAAACACAAACACGATTTTCTTACATGTATTAATTGTTCACATAATTTATTCCATTATGTGAAGTGTTAATAAGTGTGTGATATCCGATGTGTAAATGAGTGTAATGATACAATTTGGGGAAATTATTATATGTGGTATGTATGGATTGTAAGCCTCAGGTATGTATAACGTTCAAGCATATGCATTGATAAACTAACAAATTTAATTTCAACCTCGCTCATCCAATTCAAGTTTGGTTAAATTCAGCAGCATAGCAAAGGAGGAAAAATCCCTTAGATAGTAAAACTCGAGAAAACGTGGCGTACTAAAATATGGATCGTAAAATAAAATACATACATTCCTTAACGAACGCAAAACGTATACAAAATTCAATTAGGCAAACCTAAGGAAAACTGTGAATCCAACATAACTCGTCATTTACTTTATTTGAAATTTATAAATTTGCTACGAACACTCCATGTCTATAAAAATATTAACACAATAGTATTTACTTGTTCTTGAATTGCAACCTCAAAGGTATATACTTAAGAAATCCGTCAGGTACAAATAAATAAGAAAAAAGAATGAACTAGTTTAGTTATAGGGAACCTCCTGGGCTCCGAAAATTTTCATTTACGATACTTAAAGTTCACGGAAAAAAAAAAACTTTGGTACGAAAGGAAGTAATAAGCATTAAAACAGTTGAATCCAAATATATTTCACATTCGTGGACAACTTACGTAAACACTACAATGCCCTGTATTCGATCTTCACCCGTCCAGAGCTGAAAGAGCAATCCTCCTGAGTTTCTCCACCGCCAAGCGGCCTACAATTCACAAGGCGGACAAATAGAGGGGGAGAGAATCTCGCGCGAATGTGATTGGTGGAGGCGAGTCTTTAATGTCGTTAGGAAGAAGTTGGAAATAATGGGATGGCTCTCTCCGCAGCCAGATTCTTAGATATAGGTCTGTAATTCCTCTACACTGCACACTTACCAATAAGGGTAATGGACTCATCATAGAAAACATTGAGTAAGAGATTAAAGCATACGTGAGTAAGCAGCCAAGTACATGCAGCGTAAGAACTAAAAAACCAGGCGCTTCTAATGTCAAGTCCAGAGAATTTCTCAACGTGGTTTATGGATGGTAAATGAATTTACCTGCCAGTTTATGTATCTCTTAAGACAATTCTGAGCTGTATAAGCATTTCTAAGTTATCTACCAACAGTAATGCATTCTGAAATGACTGGAGTCTGATTCACTATCAATGACGAGTTTCTTTAATTACACAGTGGCTTATGATCCCATCTTCAGAGAATTTGTGCATCAAAATGGCAATGGTTGACGGAAGGCTAATTCCAGCAAGATGGTTTTACAAGGTAAACATTCAACGAATTTATGAATTTAATGAGCCTGCCTCATTATTGATGGCATGTTTTCAAAGAAATTGTGCTCTCCCAAATCACGGAATGAGATAAGGTGTGTAAAAATCATCCAAAGTTTTTTTTTTTTTTTTTTTTTTAACGTAGAAAGCATTAAGAATGCTTTCTACGAGGCCATCCAGAAAGTAAGTCCCAATCGCGCCTGGAGATGGAACCACTTGTTGGATAGGAATGCGCATGCGCAGGAGTAGAGAGGAAGTATGTGGGAATAGTGCAGTAAAATTTCAGCCTTGTGACGGCCGTGGTTACCGCGCTGTGCTAGGAGAAAATGACTGCTCTGATATTGTCTCCCGCCAACTGCGAGGTTCGTGCAGTCATCCGAGGTTTGCTCGCTCAAAAGCAAAGTCCAGCAGAGATCCATCGCCAATTGTGTCCAGTGTATGGACACGACATTATGGTAAGACAATGGTGCAGGCAGTTCACTGAAGGACGAACCAATATGCACGACGACGACCGTAGTGGCCGATCGTCCCTGGTGACGGCAGAAGTGTTGGAAAGTGTGCGGCAAGCAATTGAGCAGAAAAAAACGGCGCTTCACAATTTCAGAACTCTCTTGTCAATTCCCCAGATGTCTCGCTCCCTTGTGCACGAAATTGTCTCCCGGAAGCTTGACACAATTAGCGATGGATCCCTGCTGGGCTTTGCTTTTGAGCGTGCAAACCTCGGATGACTGCACGAACTTCGCAGTTGGCGGGAGACAATATCAGAGCAGCCATTTTCTCCTAGCACAGCGTGGTTCTATCCGACTAGCGGTGCCATCTCTAGACGCGATTGGGACTTACTTTCTGGATGCCTTAATATTATATCTACATTTTAAAACCTCGGCGCACATCACAGAATGGGGTAATATTTTAACCATTTCAGTTCGCATTGTAACAGGCGACGAGTCCTGAGTGCACCAGAAGATAAAGTTAAAGTGAAAACTATAGTTTCCTACATTGCTGCATTAATTTCCTTTTTAAGTTTCACTGGTGTTTTAGACATATCAATGAAACCAACGAAACAGAATTATTAAGAAAAATTTAATATCTTGGAAATTATGAAAGTTTTTATATAAAATGTTTGACAAAAATGAAATACAAAAATTGAATTCTTGTTCCAATGCTTACACAATATTAAATCTATTTCAGTGCAGAGACAACAGGTGTCAATAAGCTCTTTATATTTATATGTGTGGCCCTAATGGTTTTACCACAGTAGAAACATACATTTGGCTAATTTACATTGGTAAGATAGAAGCTTTGTACTCCCCTTAACAACAAAGACGTTGTTCATAACAGACCTTCCTACTCGTATATATTTTTTATACAGCCGTGAGCATATTGTATTAGGCATGTTTATTGATTATAGGCTACCTTGATGAGCAAAATGTTGTATTTTGTGCTGTGTACTAATACCTAATATTAGGATTATTAGCGTTAACATATATATACCCTTTCTGAATTAAGCATTTCTCCTATTTCAATGAAATTACGCTACATTGCAGTAAAATCACATTAATTCTGCATGTCACTGAGCTCTGCAACGCATTTACGCACTTCCCCCAACTGTCAGTTTATCATAATATTCATTTTCAGTAATGTTCACCAGCTCTAATTAACATGAATTCGCGTTGAGCGCAATAATGTTCTATGTGCAGAACCACTGTAGTAAAATTTGCCTGTGAACAGAGAACCATTTGTGGATTAAGATGACTGGCTAATGTTTTCAACACAAAGTGTTACCAAATATTGCAAGTATCGCAAACCTCTAACGCTTGTAATCTACTGAGTTGCTTAATGTAAAAATTCTTCATTGTGTTTAATTATAAAACTCAACCACAAACCCTAGATATCATTTATGGCAAAAGATATAAATTGTGTGTAAAATGGTACATAATATTGACCTAATAAATTCATGAATACCATTATATTAGGAATATAAATATTACTAGAGTTTGGTCTATTTTATTCTATGTCATTAAAACCAAAAACATCAATGATATTTATTTAAAATCAAATCGTGAATGATGGTGAGCCTAAAATGCCTACAAATTGCATTATAATCCATAAATATTTATTAGGTGGTTATGACATTTCTTTTTAGTTGGCATACTACAATTTATTTAATTTTTGAATTTGATTTTACAAACAAAGAGCCCTATCGACTATTCTTAATAGCCTTATATGCGACGCTCATGTGTCAGCCATCAAATCTGTCGTAGCCTGTGGTAGAAACCCTCGCTTTTACATTTTCAGTTAACATCACACGAGGTTGGACAGCTGAGGTGCGCACCTGGTTTTATTCCCTAAAATACCTAAGTGAAAATATACTTAAGGGAAGGGGAACACGAACAACACAATGAATGAAATTTGAACTTCTACAGGTTCTCATTGGTATTACCACATGGTATTACAATGAGAATGTTACCTAGAGGACGTTGTTAAGATGGTCAGGGAGAGGTCACATCTCTTGATGGACTGACGGTTCTTCCTTATCCTTATACACCAAGAAAAAACTGAGCCTGCTGATGCGGTAGAGCGGTTAGGGCTGGAACCCAGAACCACCTTCACAGACACAAATAGATAAGAAGGCCTGCAAGCGCAACAGCATGATAGTTCAGACGGTTAGAGCGTCATGCTAAGTTGTGAAGGTAGTGGTATCGAATGCTTTGACCTGATGCTTTTATTTTTTTCTGCCGGAGTTAAAGGAGATTTGACATCATTACAATTATTTACTCGCTAACATAGTACCACGCACAATGGCGCAATAAATAGATATTTACAGTTTTTTTTTCCTTTACTGGAATAATTTGAGATTTGACAGCATTACAGTGATTTACCCACCCCTATCAATTTATATTTATAAATAGGAGGCGAGCGTCGGCCTTCAGGACATAGCGAGTCGCAGCAAATCACTAGGTCCACCGGTTTCTAGGATTAACCTCAGGTTAGCGCTAAGGCTAGTGTGTGTGTTCCAAATAGCAGGAGATTTCACACCGTTACAATATATGAATTAATTGCGAATTCCAATAAGACAACGCATGGTAAAAAGTGATAAACTCAGTTTTATAACATAAAAAAATCTGCTGGAGCTGTGTGCGCTATCTCCGCTGTCGCTCGGGACTGCAGCCCTAACCGCTCTTCTTTTTTGTGTAAGGGCAAGTGTTCTTCCTTACCAAAACCTCGCAACATTGCAGCTATACGCATGCGCCGAGTTTGGCCTTTCCTAAGTTTCACACACATCAGACCAGTGTGCATTTAGCTCGCGATTGTTGACTTCAAGAATATTTTACTTTTACAATAATGATGGGTCTCATTATTAGTATACTTTCCATTATTAATGTGTGATTTTCATTGTTAAATGCCACAATATTGCAATTTAAACCGTAAATGATACTATATTTAAAATAATAGGCAGTAACCTGTGCTAAAAGAGATATTGAAAATGAAACCCCTCAGCGGCAATACATTGATTTAGAGTCTATCTGAACATCTAAGTTAGCGGTTGGAATGATATTACTGGCGACCCCTCCATTCATTTCTCTGCATAATAACAACAATAATGATGATAATAATAATAATAATAATAATAATAATAATAATAATAATATATTAAACATAATGCAACAGTTACTGCTGTTTTTCGGTTCAACTTTGAAATATATTAAATAGATATCTACTTTGAAAGTGTGTATACATTTTTTTGCACAGTCGGTATATACCACGTTCTCAAATCTATAGCAATGCATATGACAACGTGGTGCTATTTCGGCAGCTTTCCTTTTGCTCGCTCACTAACATACAAACACATACTCACGAAACCAATAAAACCAGGGTTTTATTTAAGTGGCTTGGCCTACCTTTCTTGTCCAGAGAATGCTTGGTACTGGATTTCCAGAGGCCTTGCACTCCAGTGTTATGGAGCCGCCTTTACGTGCCTTTAGCTGGCCGTTAGATGGCGACATTCTTATGCTTGGAGGCACTGCAACAACCAGAAAAGAGCAACATGTAGCTAAAATACGTGACATAGGACACTATTTAATACGAGATAAATGTTATGAATACTCTTTAAAATGTTAATATCATCATAAGACAGGAGTGCCAATGATAAATTTCAAAAATGTGATAGGAAGGGGGTGAAGTGTTGAAATTAAATTAAAATATAATCAACATTGGTTATTTCCCACTCAGTATCTAAATTATCGTCCTTTTTGTTTAAATGGAATTTGTTTAAAACAATTGCATAATAATTATTAAAAAAACTGAGACATTAAATGAGCAACAACGGAAGCATAGAAGAACAGAGGAGCAGTAAGGGGGAACAACAACAGAAGAAAATGAAAAAGACAAAAAAATATAAAAAGAATAATCAACAGAAGAAATGTTTGCAAATGGAGGGAAGAGAAAAAGAAGAAATAAAAGAAAAATAAGGAGGAATAACATAAACATACCGGTAATGGCAGATAGAAGTGTGAGAATGGACGAATAACTGGAAAAAGATGGAAGAAATGTTGCAAAATTAAAGAGAAAAAAAAACAGAAAAAATATTGGAAGAAAGGAATTGAAGTATTAAGAAGAAAAGAGGAAAAAATCAACAAAAAATGCTTTAAAGGGAAAAAAAACCATATAAAATGACTATGGCACAGGAATAGTAAAAGAAAAAGACAAAAAAGAAAAAAAAAAAAAAAAAAAGGAAAACAAGCTTCAGAAGTTGAGAAAAAAGAGCAAAAATTAAGAAGAACAGTAAAAAAAGAATATCATACATGTTCTAAAGAAAGTTGGATACCCCCTGTACCCACGTTGTGGAAATTAGAGACCCGAGTTCAAACCGCGTGTATCCTTTCTGTGGTAAAAAGAGTTCACTTGAAGTTTCACATTCCACCCTATCTAGATGTAAACATGAAATATGAGATAAACACCCTCTAAACTATTTACATACCGCCCACAGCCGTTTCTTGAGGGCTGTGCTACTAAATTTCCACGCCTCATTAAACAAGAGACGGGCAAAAACCTCGCTTTAGATGCAAATCGCTTTTGCTCCATTAGCCCGGAAAGCAAGAAAATATAAACCATCGTAGACCATCTATGACTGAGCGAATCAGTGATGAAGTGCAAACGCAGAGAGCGACTCAAAGAGTAAATTGAAAAATCCATGTTAGCAGCAGGAGTTTCCTGTTAGAAGTAAATAGACTTTTCAACAGTAGTGCTAAGAATTCCCTTATAAGTTTTATGATTTTCCGTTCCTTTCTCTTTATCAAGAAAGTAGTTTTATAGTTTAAAATAAGTTACGAAAGTGGCTTGGTAAGAAATTTGGTTTCCATACTAATACAGGGCAACAGCAACATCTGTAGTTGTTTAAACACAAGTGTTTTGATTGACAGTGTAAAATGAGAAGATTGAACATGTAGTGCCATTTTTTATGAAAGGAAAAACAGCAAGGGAAAATATTAAGAGTACATTGTAGCCAACATTGATTGACATATGCTCTTCCTATCAAGCCCTTCAAATTTGAGTTAATTAGTTTAAGCGTGAAAGAACAAGCATCAAAGACGCACCATGTCCTAGAGCTCCAAATTCAGCTGTAAGGTCAAAAATAATTTATAAAATTCTAGATATTGTTTCAACTGACAGATGAGTGAAAGTGCGTGAGTTAGCAGAGGACACGGACGTCTCAACTGAGCGGTTGTTGTTGATTTATTTACGGACGCTCTATAATATCTCAGGTCATCAGCATCCCATTCAATTCAGGGCGTGGACGGCCGGTAAATTTTGCTCAGAGGCCAATTCTTTCCGACTTGAGATTCTTTTACGTGCCGTAAATCTACGACACGGGACACAGGGCTTTACTTCTCTTCCGAAGGAAGCCATACTTATGATTTTTACGCCCGAAAAAATCCATCGACCCTGGCCGGGATTGAACTCGCGATCTTGGGGCTGCGAGACAAGTATGATTACCACTAAACCCCCAGGATCGACTCTTTTTAGCGATTTTTTAAAATTGTGTTTAACGCCTGTTTTTACTACTGAGGCATCACTGGCGGTGGACACTGATGATACATGATAAATTGGGAAAGGATTTTTTTTAAGGAAGGCAATGTTCCAGGCCTAAGTTTAGGGTACCTCCCCGGCATTTGCGTTTATGAAGACAGGAAAATCTGGAAAAAACATCTGTAAGGAAGGACGTCCTGTGGGATTCGAACTCCAGACTTCTCGCTCACGATCCCGCGTCTTAACGACCTCGACCATCTGTGGCGGTCCTTTTTAGCGAGAATTGACCACTTTATAATGCAAAATACTGTGTATGGTAGTATTTATGTACTTATTTTCAGTTTTATATAGCACTGTAACGCCTTTTTAAGTTTTATAGGGCACAAAAATATTGCAAAGACCAAAATGTTTATTACTTCAGTTTTTTTCTAATGTTTTCCCTTTGAGTGCTCAAATAAATATCAATAATAAACAAAAAATAAATAAATAAACTAGTCACTAAGGAAGGATAATAAATTCAGTATATGGTCCCGCGTAGCTAAACACAAAAGCCGCAAAAAAGCAGAAGATATTGAAAATGAAAGTGTCTGCAGGGATGCTAGGAAATGCGTTAAGATGTATGGTATTCGCGACATGTAGCAGCAGTTTTCCTAGTTGCCCTCACGCATTATGCACACGAGATATACGTGAATTATAAACATACATAATACATCCGTCATGCTGCCTTCCCCTTTACTGTGAAGGGGAATGCAATATTTTAAATAACAGAAAGAAACGGGAGACGACACAGCAAGAAAAGGAAGCATACAAGATGTGGCAGTGGGGGCTCTTGGCTGAACAAGGCCCTATCTCACAATTACAGAACTACGGAAGGTAAGGAATTCTATACGTGTACATTACTTGAATTGCTTTAGTGGTCTGAATACAGAACTAAAATGCGAGCTCTTTGATGAAATTATTTTCCGGACATTAGCATTGTGTGTATCATCATGAAAAATATAATCTACAAAATTAAATAGATAAAATCAAGTAATTATTTGTCTTGAGAAATACACGCTAGCTGAAAAAGGTGGGAAACAGCTGCGCAGAGCCTTGTTGTCATAGCTATGCCAGTCTCTTCTCTCCCTCCAATAACTGTTACAGTATGATTATGATTAATTCATTTGCAAGACGCCATGTTTTTGCATAACAGTAGCATTATAATACATTTATGTCTAATCTTTTGTGTGTTTTGTTCATTTTTAACATTATTTTGCTATCATAAAATAATAATTTACATTTATAATTAAGATTTTAAAATCTTTAATCGTATTTATATAGGATTACTAATGGCATAGGAAATGTTTACTGTGCTTTCAGTGAATTTCATAGCTCTTTCGTTCAACTGCATTGGTTTTATTTTTAGGAAAATGGAGACCTGCTATGCAGTGAGTGTCTTAATAGGTTTGAAAAAAAATATATTATGAAAATCCTTTCAAGGAATCCGTCTTTTAAGAAAGCGGAAGCTTGTAAGATGAGCGCGCAATTAAAATAGTGCAACTACTGGTGGTTCCTTTTTGTGTTATTTCTCAGGGTATTCTCTTCAATTCAAAGGGAATCCTTCAATTCTTAAGGTAAATGCCTGGGAAACAATCACAAAGTACTTCGTGTTTTTTGGCGGAAGTATCATCCACATTTGGTACAACATATAAAAATTACACAAGTAGTGTAGGAGAGAATTTCCTGCTAAATTTTCAGGGGTAACAACTCCATCGGGAAGTGCAATTTTTAAATTGGTGAATTAAGTTCGAACCCAAGATATTTTCGTTAATAAGGAATCTAGGGGGGGGGGGACGGATTTTAACACAGGAGAAACTTGGTAAAATAAACTATTGATTAAAACCTTCTTCTCTAAAGTCTTTAGCACGCTTTATCCAGCAATTTGGTATATCGGTATATCTGTCGGCAGCCACTCAGCTGCTGCATCTTCATTTGTTTAACATTACTGCTGTACTTGTAATAAAATCTGTGAAGACGCAGAAACAAATTATGCGGGGGCAGTTTACAACATTTGGGAGCGGGGATTGCTGCAAGTGTCTCAAAATTTTTTCAGACATGTCTCACGGCGGATAGCAGGTACTTCTTTCATCTACTGTGACGGCGAGTAAAATATTAATTACTAATTATTTCTATTAAATATTGAAAGAAAAAAATGCGTGATATGATTCAGATCGAATCTGTCTGTTTCTTACGGCGTTACGTAAGTAGCCTTTTACGGCAGTGTATAGTACATATTTTGTATTTTGCTCATTATCCTCTGTATTGTCAGTTTTCTTTTTACAACGTTGGTGTTTATGTTGTATTTTTACTTGTTCAGGCTTCCAAAGACATTTTGTAGTCTGTATTTAAGGGTTTGAAGGGGGAGTCGACATTTCTTGGCAGTAGTGTTAAGTTTTCCTTTTTATGTTAAACTCTTCATAGAGCAAATGAACTTTACAGAATTTTTTTCTAAGATTAGCAAACGGTATAACACTTTTAAACCTCTTGTAGGCACTTTTTAGATTTTATATAATATTTTAGACGACACTTTCATAGAAGAAATTTAGGAATGATAACGGGTAACGAACTTAAATTCATAAAATTTTCCTCGTTCTAGTGTCTTTAAACTCTACAGGAAACTTTCAGAAATTCTCGATTACAAAACTATCATATACACTTTAACATTACACAATTATTTTGCATTTCTTTTAGCATATGACTTCTTTATACTTAGATGTTGGTGAATGTGACGTTTTATACTAATATACAGATAGTACCTTTAAACTTTTGTAGTTCATTTCCTCATCATGTTTTAATGGGTTCGATATTAATATTTTGAAAACCAAAGGCTGCCGAACACCTTTTGGGTAACATTAGAACAACCACGTTTCTTTAATAACTCTTTATGGGAATTGTACAGAAGTGTGCAACAACTTGCTAGAGAGAACCAAGCTACGGTATTTCTGCAAAAAGTTCACGTCTCTAATTTAGCTTTATGGCACTCCTGGGCTGCCTGCAAGAGCCGTATATCTCCAAGGAAGTACCTACCCTATCACTAGTCAACACGCTTTCCCTCTTCACGCTTCTGTTGTCTCTTTTTTCTACTTTTTTTCCTTGCCGCTGCTCCTTCGTAACTATTTGTCTGGTTCTTTTGTTGCTTGGTTCTCTTTATTTTTATCGCCTCTCTCATACCTTTTCTCTCTGTTTTCCTTCTTCCCCCTTTGTTGTTTCACTGCTTCCTTTCCTCTCCCTTTTTTCCTTTGTCCACATGTCAACTATTATTTCTTTCCTACTTCCTCCTTCCTTCCTCCATTCTTTTATTCCTTCTTTCATAGTTTTCTTCATTTCCATTTTATTCTTCTATTTATTTCATTCTACCCTACTGCTTCATTTATCCCGTTATTCTTTTTATATTTTTACTTTTACCACTCATTCTTTTCTTCGTTTCTTCTTTCATCCCCACCCTTCTTTCTTACTATCCTCAGTAGCTCCGGTACTTTTTCCATTTCCTTTCGTTATTTTCGTATTCGTTTCCCCTTTTTTTTATTTATTCCTGAATATCCTTTTGAGGCAGCCATTATTTCCTCATTTCTTTCTTTTCTTCTTTTCTCTTTCCCCATTAATGCCCAGCTGCTTGCGTAGATTTTCTTAGCACTTTCCTCATTTCCTCCTTCACTCCTTCCATGCAGTTCTGTTTTCCTTCGTTTTCTTTCTGTCCATTTTCTCTTTCATTCCGCATCTTACATTCATATGCTACTTCAATGTTTTCTATTTTCTTTATCTATTTTTTTCTTTCATTCTCTTCCTGATTTTCTAATATCCGCTTCACTATTTTCTTTATTCCTTGATTTTCTCTTCCAATCTGCCATTATTCCGTCATTTATTTTTCCCCAATAATGTCTCTCTTCTTAAATAACTTCTATAAGCACTTTGTTAATTTCCTCTTTCACTCCATACAGGTACTTCTCGTTTCCTTTTACATCGCTTTTCACTAATTTCTCTTTCATTCTGCATCTTCCCAACATTTCCCTTTTGACTTTACTCTCCATTCCCAATTACTTCTCTCTCTATTTTAATTCCTCTTCCCTAATTCGTGATTCCACACCATTAGTGCTTACCAATTTTTCATTTGCAGAAATCATTCTTTATATATATACTCATAAAAAACACTCAGAGTGCAATATAAAAATGTTCACATAAAATTTCACACTAAAAACCGTAAAATTGAACACTAAAATCACACTATATTTCGAGCTTGGCTCTTGGTCAAGACTCTTGGTCTTGAACCTTTTTATATTGCACTCTGAGTGTTTTTTATGAGTTTTTATGCTTTTTGGAAGTTTTTATTACTCTATTAATAGTATATATATACATTAGCTTCTTCCTTGCTTTTCCTTAGTTACTTTCTCACCCGTCTTTCATTTCTTAATTATTTCGTTCTACTTTATTGCCTGTTGAGTCTTTCTCTTTTTCCTTTTTTGTTCTCTACATATGTATTTTCCATGTCCATCACTGCAAGATTTATCACAAAAATAATTTCGATCACAAATAAACCGAATATTAATAGCACCGAAATTTATCCACATCTTTCTGAGTTTAACCCATAAGTCCGAAGTGTTTACAATTTTGTTTTGTGGTGGATGTACTCAGGATTTTCTGCCAGGATAATTCTGAATGGGCAAAAAATTCCAGATAACTCACCCTAAATTTCAGCCACTATTCAGAGAGAAAATACAATACATTTGTACATAAAATAAATAAATAAATAATTAAAAACAAGTTTTAGAGCGCCAAATTCTTTGATGCTCGTTCACTTTAAATGAAAATATATTATTTATTTTTTTTCTTTTTGCTACTGCTTTTGATGTCTATAAAAACGGAAAGGGGGAATTGATTTTATATCTACCAACCAGTGTCTACATTGTAACAGCAAAGAAATGTTTACTTTAAACATCCTATCTATACGTTTGTGAAACAATGCAATTGATTTGTATCCCCTTGCAGCAAATATTTGTATTAACATTTTTAACCTATATTGCAAAGGTAACACTCAGAATTTTCAATCATTACAATTTCAACTGTTTATTTGTTTTTGCTTGCAGAAATGGTGTAATTTAATTAAAATCAAGCATTTTCCGGTATAAATTTAACGAAATCTGTTTATTATTTGCATGGCCGTTACAACGGATAAAGGAGAGGAAAAAGTAAAAAAGAGAGGCTATAGAACTGCTCATTGAAACAGAATAATGGACTGTCAATGACAAATAAATTGTGTAAAATATTAAACGAGAGTAAATCAAGTCGTATATTATTTCACTGGTTCACATGAGTCGGAAAAACGTACACCTTTTATCAGTATTATTAATATTTATCTTTAGCAAAATGGCCATCACAAATGCAAACTCATATTGACTTTTCATTAACTTCGTGGAAATATCTCATTCCTGTTTACCTGGCCATCTTAAAATATAATTCATGTTATGGTCTTCTTTAACATCTTAGATCAGAGTGTATAGTTTCCTGAGTGTCTTAAACAAAGGTATCGTGGAAGAATATCAACGAAACAATTCATATGTTTAATAGAAGTCCTCTGAAAATATTTCAGACTGTAAGTACCTCAACTGAACTAGAAAAAGCCGTATGCACTCTGGATGACTAACGCTCATGGGAAAAGAAACATGCAATGTTGAATAACAAAGAATGTTATATATGTTGTTTTCTTTACAACGTGACATATCATAGACTTAGAAAATGGTATTGTTTGCTAATGCTGTGGAGAATTCAGGAAGAATGCCGTGCTTTCCTATACTGTATACGCTGAGATATGTCCACACATATCCAGGATAAACTTTAACATTTCTGTTGATAATTTACTTAAATTGCAGACAAAATACGAACATACATACACTTATTTTGCCTATCAAAAGGGAGAAAGTATTGGTTTTTGTCTAATTATTATGGGAATGGTATAAAAAGGAACTGAAAGTGCGAGACTTATATATGACGAAATTTTATAAATACTTGGCCTAGAATCGTGCAAAAATACAATTGACGTTCAAATCTCATTTATATATTTTTCTTTTTGAAGTTAACAGGAATAATTCTAATTGAAAAATTTTAATTTTATGCTAGAACTACACTTTATAATAATTTTTGGGATTGTTGTATAGATTATCGTGATGAGCCATTGTTTAACTCCATTTCGTCGAAAAAGCACATCAATAGCACCTTTCGTTTCAGAAATATTCATGGTGGTAGTTTAAATGAATTCCCCTTTATATGCCGATGGTGATTATTTTCGTTAATAAAGGTAACTTTTAATTTATTTGTGCTTTATTGAAGCGTAAATAGCAGAACCGATCTTTTCTTAAATATCAAAAAGCCCTGCATTTTATCTGATAATAGAGAACTATGTAAACGTTTGTTCTGCAGATGTGAATAGCCATTGATCACGTAGTTTACCTAGTAACCGCTTTCGCTTTTTATTCACAACAAATGTCATAAACTAACTATATATCAATACCATTTAATTGTGTACCTCTGGAGCCGAAACACAGGGGGATTGATAGAGCGGTGGAAAGGATCTAAACGTCATATCTAGGAGTTTAGGTGTTTATGTCCCGCGCTGAGGGATTACACATCTAATACTGTTGTGTAATACCGGGGGTTACCTCCACCTGGAATAAACCCTCCCAATTAGGTCAAAATCCTCCTCTGCGCCTAATCGCCCTCCGTTGTTCCGTGTATGAAATGGACAAGGGTCACGACTATAAAGGTTGGGGCGAGAAAGCGCCTCGTGGAGCTGCACGTTCATAAACTGTCAAAGTTGTAGCTGCTGCAACTTTATTAGGCCGTAGGAAACTTGCCCTTCGTTGTGAATACGTACAGCACGAGAATCCCCTTCTAATTAAAATGAATGATAGCGGCAAATGAGGAAAGTCCCTGTTAATGAAGCAAGGTCCAGACGACACCCCAAGCGAATTAGAAAACGTTTGTGGCCACGTTTATTGCAATTTTTCTTTATCTTTGCCTACAGTAAGTAACTACCGCTGTTTATTGGATAGATGGGTGACACGCATTAGAACATCTCTACTATAGACACAGACAGTAAACAATGAGAACAGAAAGGTCAATGTACATTATCGTAATTTATATACAATAATGTCTCCATAAGCATTAAGATTTCATGTAAATTTTGGTAAAAATCTTCGAAAAACACAGTTTTAAGGCTTAAAATTTATACATTTCCTGTTTTAATATCTCATTAAGCCATTCATTTACCTGGTAGCCGTTCTTTTAAGGACGGAAGCGTTCCAAGCCTAAGTTTATGTTATTTCCCCGGAATTTGCCAGTTATGAGAACTGAAGAAAACTTGGGAAAAAAACCCAGTCAGGGAGGACGGTCCTGGTGGGATTCGAACCTAAACCTCTCGCTCACAAGTCCGCGCTTCAACGATCTCGGCGGTGAATCCATTGATGTCAATACTTCTAGTCATTCATTAATTAATAGTTAGTTACTCTCCCCCCCCTCCTCTATAGTGCGCCTCGCTTATAAATTTAATATTACAAAACCGCCACTGGTCTCCGAGATCGTTAAGGTGCAGACTCGTGAACGGGAGGTCCAGGGTTCGATTCCCACCAGGACCGTCCTTCTAGAATGAGGATTTTTCTAAGTTTTTCTCAGTCCTCATAAACGGCAAATGTTGGGGAGTTACCCTAAACTAAGGTCTGGAATGCTTCCTTCCTTAAAAAAAGAAATTCTTTTCCCAATATTTACTTTTATCTCATATATCACCAGTGTCACCGCCTGTGATACCTCAGTAAAAACGGTTGTTAAATACTATAAAAAACTGTACAAACTTTCATATCTTTCATTATTACATTCGAAAACTCCTGTATAAATGGCATCATGTCTCTGGACATTTATAAAAAATACACACTGGGACTTGTGTGACGCACATGATCACATGTCGGTCCTGGGGGTGTAGCGGTAACCATACTTGCCTCCTAAACCCAAGGTCGCCGGTTCAAACCCGGCCAGGATCGTAAAAATCCTAAATATAGCTTCCTTCGGAAGGGAAGTAAAGCCGTGGGTTCCGTATCGTACATTCACGGTACGAAAAAAAACCTCAAGTCTGAAAGAAGAGGCCTCTGAGCAAAATTTGTGGGCCCTTTCACGCCTTGAATTGAATGGGACGTTGATGAGATGTTAAATAAACCCAATTAAAAAAAAAAGCGCATGATCACAATGTACAAAGATGGCGATATGGGCCCCTTAACAGAAAATGTTTTGCGTTCTTACGGTGGCTGCAACGAAAGTTGTGAAGAATGTGCATTGAAAATATCAACCTTAATTTAACCTTGTCCTTCACGATGATATTTCTTTCTATATAAATAAGCTTTGTAAACCGAGACAGTCTTGTGTCTACTGGTAAGAACAGCATATCGAAAGTGTCTAAGGAAAACGAGGAAATGATTCGTTCGGCCTCCCCAAATAGTTCGATGAGCAAATCAATTCTTGTCACATGTGAGCATTTTTGGATAAGAAGAGCAGTTGAAACTCTTGCTTGGACTCTGTGTTCGCCAAATCTTTCCCCACTACTATTTTACCTGTGGGTTTTGCAATGGAAATGTGGAGAATTTGGATCATTTGAGACGAAACATTTATCATGCTGTCTTTAACGTTACACCGCAAAGTGACAGAACACCTAATTGGAGTTTGAGAATAGCTTGAACATCTGCCGAGCCACTCGGGTGCACATACCGAAATTATTTCAATGCATCATAAAATGTAAGATTTTCAGTATCAGACAAAATCAGTGTTTTTAATAAATTTAGTCAACGTTTAAATACTGGGTGTAAAAAGATATACATTGTACAAAGCGCGGCGGTAGGTAGATGGACAACGTGTGATCATATGTTGGTGATAAAGCCATGTCCAAAATTGATTTCTTTACGCACACCCGAGTAGCTGGAAGAGTTGCCTTTGGAAATCGGTCAAGTGATGTGGTTCCAGCCTGATGGCGCTCCAGCACACTTCGATCATGAGGTACCTGAGTACTTAAATGACACCTTTGGCAACAGGTGGATTGACATGGAGGCACATTAGCCTGACCCCCTCGCGCACCTGACCTGACATCAATGGATTACTTTTTCTGGGGGCACATACAAACCCTGGTGTACGAGACTCCCGTGGAGACACAAGATCTTGTGGCACGACCTCAAGTAGCAGCCGGAGTCATCCGAAATATGCTGGGAATCTTTCCAAGTGTTCGACATGGCACAACCAGGCGATGTATCGAAGTTGTTGACAGCCATATTGAACACCATCAGTAGTTAATTAAGGTGCTGTTTGCTTACAGTATTTCCATTTTATGTTTTACATCTTTCCTAGCTTTTGTGATCCGTGCTGCTTACGCCCTCCTCCACATTTCAGAGACGCTAGCACATCAACAAAGCGTTTATGGGTATGGATTTGTTAAGAACAGGTGATCACATGGTAGCCATCTACTTACCACCGAGTCATGAGGCACATATTTTTACGCTCTTACAATGTTAAACCTACAAGCCAGACATTCGCTACTCCGAAGAAGTTTCTCGAGCTTGTGACCGTAGCTGACTGCGGCCGCCAGTTGTTTGCTTCGTACTGAAGACAATGCATGTTAACCTGGGATTGCCATAATTACCAGTGAAGGTCATTCACCCAAACAAAGATTGTGAACTTGGTTTGAAGGCCCGTGAAAGCAGGCAAAAGTGAGAGTTAGCTATTAGTGCTTTATTTGTAAACAATGTATTTATTGAGTATGTTAATGAGTAAAAATGGACAAACTTGTGTAATTTGTAATTCTGGAGAATCTAATTTTTTTTTTTAAGTAAGGAAACGTTCCCAGCCTAAGTTTAGGGTCTCTCCAGCATTTACCATTTATGACGACTGAGGAAAAACTGAAAAAACCTCAGTCAGGGAGGTCGGCTTGGCGGGATTCGAACCCCAGACCTCCCGTTCACGATTACGCGCCTTAACGACCTCGGCCACCCGTATCGTACGCCAATACTCCCACATTTTTTTTAACATTAACTGATCGTGGGAGACACTATGCACATTTTGAACAAGATTCTGCCACAGCCCTTACTACCCGTGATTCTTTGGAGGCTGCAAGGGAGGTTTTTGAATACAGAATTATTCATCACGCACCTTAAATAGTAATAAGTGCTTTTAATGTTTAATTAGTAATGCGTTTTCTTTATTATTTTAAGAATATATTATTTTATAAATGACATAGTTGTACCAATCGTTATAGAAAGAACATCAACCAACACTTTTTAACTTGAATTTCTAATATCTTTAATTCATCAAATGATTGGAAGCAAGTAATGGTGTGATTATTATTTATGGGGAACCCTAAAAAATATAGTCTATATAAATAACCCACACACTGCAGATGAACTAAAAACAATATAAGAGCAGAAATTAGAAAATATTAGAAAAGAATAACTTTAGTATGTAAATACAAATTTCATTAAAAGAGGTCGGGAATATGTAAGTGCCAAATGGAACAACTGTAAATAAAATGATGGTTGGTACATGCCATAGGTTAATGAAAGTTAATGAATATAATATTCAAGAAATTACGAATCTAAAATGCCGCTGTTTACTTCACGCTCAACCGGTTTCCTCCCGCCCGCTTTCTCGGATCAAGCGTGACGCGAACTCTCTGTATTATAACTGGTTTGTTGGAGATTCTCCTTTCAAAGTGAGGGAAATAAAATTATAAGATCTGGATGGCCTAAACCAAAATTATCATTGCTACAGAAGGACAGAAGCAAAAATCACATCATTTGATACAATATCATCAACGGTTGTGTAGAAACATTTAGAGATGTAGGCAATTTTTCTTGACAAAGAGAAACATTTAGATCCACATAAATTCTACCAGTCAACATAATATTTAGCACACACTAGACGCGAAACTCAAAATCGGTTACAGTGGTTGCCTACTCATCGTTTCAAGGTCTTAAATGTGTCTCACAGATAGAGTAAACGCATGGACACTGTTTATGTCCTCAGCAATCCTTAAGTGGTCATAACTGCACTGGCCGTTTAGAGCCTGTTAACTGCTTTCTGCAATTTGTGGTCTGCTAAATAACTGCACGTTATATGGACGAAACGCCCTGTTTATAGAGCAAGAGTTCTGAAACTTATACCTTGAGTGTTGCAGACATTCTGTAAGAGGTTGTTAAATTTATTATTTCCTTCTATTACGCAGAGCTTGCAGACATCAACATTTATTTACCTCTATGAAGAAAAGAAAACAGCTCGTATAGTTGGGCAGCCCGCAGCTGTTTTAAATGGCGAGAAACGGGGTAATCATCACAATTCTTTCCACTAGGTAGCATGAATGATGAAGACCCTAGAGTGTGTGCAGTACATTTAAGTAAAAGGGTACTTATTACCTATAGCACAAAGACTGGTTGTGGCGCGTTTTCGTGAAGAAGGCGCATTGCATTCTTATATAAGTTAACAGCAGTTTTACCCTGTTGTAGCTTACAAGAATCCACCCCACAACCACCAACATTCTTGTCATTTGATTTTGGTTATCACGAAAAACCCAAATGGAGGACTGGCGTTTTGTTTCTGGACAGTTTAATCTTTGCAGCATTTCTTAGTACCCTGTGGAGCTTCAGACAAATTATGGGTCACCCATCTTGAAAAAATTATTTTTACATTGGAGGTGCTCATGAAGGATGATTGAAACACTCGGCGAACTAATCGCTAGTGCAAACTCAATGATCTTGTAAGTTAGTCTTGGATCTTCCCTTATCATTGTTTCCAAAGAGATGATGCCCTTCTCAGTCACTACTGATGTTGGTCTGCAGCTCTTCTCTTCATGATCAAGAGAATGAGGTCCTCTATTAAATTCTCCAAACCAGTGGAACACAGTAGCACGCAAAGGTGAAACGTCCTTGAAAGTTCCCCTCAAACGCTCAAGTGACTGCGTTTCATTTAAGCCACATTTGAAATCGAACAAGATAATTGCACGAAAATGGTCTCTCTGAATCTCCATTGCACTAGCATAAACGTTTATACTTGAAAACATAAAATGCAGAAAAATGAATAACACAACACAGCTCTTCCTGCTACAATCGCAACACCAATAAGTCAATAATTTCTACCCATTAACAAAGCTTTTCCTAGTAGTGGCCGCCAATGTTCTATGACTCAATACTAATGACCCTCGTACGAGGGTAAGTTCATAAGTTTCTGGCCTAACCATTTTCTAGATATAATAAAAAAAGTATATTTCACTTTGCAATATAGTTTCTCTTTATTGCATTATACTTCTCGCATCTTTGAATTAAAATTTCAACTCCCCCCCAAAGAAAATAGAAGTTTTTTTTATCTGAAAAATGGGCATTAACAGCATGCATCCCTTCTTCGTCACCCTTAAATTTCCTTCTTCGAAGGTCCTTCTTCAGTTTTGAGAAGAGGAAACAATCACTGGGAGCTAGATCTGGGGTGTATGGTGGATGGTTAATCTCCTTGAAGCCACGTTTCTTCACAACTTCCTTTGCAACAAGAGCTGTGTGCATAGGCGCGTTTTCGTGAAGAAGGCGCATACCGCCACTCAGTTTTTCTCTCAGTTTTTCTATGATGGAAGCATACAGACTGTGCAGTAGGCCAGCATAGTACTTCCTATTTGCTATGGTGTTCCTTTCCTTGAAATGAATGAAGAGTATTCCTTCACAGTCCAAAAAGATTGTGGTCACGATGTTCTTGGTTACTGAATGACCTTGGTCTTTAGAGGCGGTGCTTCGCCAGGTTTACGCTCCTCCATTGATTCACTTTTGGACAAGGGATCATAGCAGAGGACCATAGTTTCATCTCCTGTAACAATGATTTGCAGAACTTCTCTCTTGTTGTCACGGCAGAGCTCCAAAAATGCCTGACAACAGATGACTCGTTACTGCTTATGGACTGAGGAAAGAAGTCTAGGCACCCATCTTGCACTAACCTTATTCATGTTTAAATGTTAATGAATAATTCGAAGCACTGTTATTTTAGAAAATCCCAATCTTGCTGCTATTCCTGTAATTCTGAGCAGCCGGTCTTCCATAATTTCTCCTTCCACAAGAGCGATGTTTTCAGGAGTGAGCACCGCCAAGGGCCAACCTGTATGTTCTTCGTCTTCAATGCTTTCTCGACCCATTCGAAAAAGTTTGGCCCATTCTTTTACAGTAGAATATGAGGGAGATGCTTCCCCATATACATCGTCCAATCGTTGTTTCATTTCATTTGAAGTACTTTTGTGAAGAACTTAACAGCTCGATACTCCATTTTGAACATGTCACAATCTTCTATACATAGCCTTCTTTATGCAACTATGTTTGAACAACTAAGCATAGCGCAGCGGAAGTTACAGCTGCAATTATTTACTTAACAGATACGGCTTGACACCATAAAGATTTTGTGAAGGCGATAAACCTTATCAGCGAAGCCGGAAACTTATGAACCTACCCTCGTATCTGCGTCCCGCGTTTCTGACATCTTTTAATGAAATTTGCATTTACTTGCAACAGCTGTGATTCGGTATTTATTCCAAATTGATTGCAACTCGCATAGTTCCATTTCTAAATGGCGTACAGAAATTCAAAGTCATCATTACATTACACTATTGATCAATAACGCACCGGGATCCTTCGCTGCTGTGCATTAAGGGCAGAGGCTCTACATTATGGGTGTTATTCTTGTACTCGTATAAGTTATTTTTCTTTATTCTAGTTGTGATAATTCAGTACAGTACACAGCAATAAAATTACTTCGAAAGCACACTCTAATTAATAACAGGTGCATTGATAGGTTGTAATAAACACGCATGAGTTATGCTGATATCTTAACAGTAAACGCCAAAGCCGATCAAATAAACTTTTAGTCTTGCTCGTACCTATCTTTAAGCCTGAATCTCTCACTCACGGTGCCACAAGGAGGGCATGACATGAAGAAGCGGGGAGGCAGTAGCTTACGAGAGTTTGACTCAAAAATTACTCATTTTCATAAGTTGTATGTTCTGACCATGAATGAGAAAAGTGCTCAAGTTGATCATGTTTTCGTGTTCAAGCTTATTCTTCAATGTATGAAGTTTCCTTCCTGTATTGTATTATGCACAGTACAAGATTATTATGCTTTGGTTGCTCGTGTATTGGCTGCGAATATTCTCGAGTCGCTTCGTTGCCGATAGACTGCTCTCGAAGTACGAGATTCTCGTAGCAGCACTTCCGCACAACATCTCTCGCTTATGAGGACGAGAGAGAATAACTCCACGTTTTACCACCTTTAGTAAACACAAAGAGAGAAACTACTTACTATCGTAATAGCAAACTACGACTGACTGTCTACAGGCACAACCATGAACGAGGGGATTGTTTGATAGTATAACAGACGATTACCTGCGTATACAAGTGAAAAAACAAGTCTCTGCGCTTAATTATATCTTCTATATATTTCCCATTTACAATTCCAACGACTAAGATATATGGAAACTACTTTTATACCAGGCGCATTTTAAAAGTAGAGTCCGGTCGATCATAAAACAAAGTTGGGCGGATCGCATATACACATAAATTTTAGCTGATTCATTAGGAGGATATCAGAAAAATTCGGTATCTAATTTTAGGCTGATAATCCAGTGAGAGGCCACCAATATAAGAGGAAGAACATTAACAAATAATTGAAATGTCAATTACTAATCATTAAATAAATCTTTTAGAGGAAATGTTTTATTTTTAAACTGATTTCCTAATTAATCTAAATAGCCCAATATTTATTGAAAGGCTACTTTTAAATTTAATATATATTTGCACTTAACATTTCACAGGAATAATATTTATGAAACTTACAGACTACTACACAAAATGATGATAGTGTTTTTCTTAATTTCCCAGAGAAGAGATGCTTTAAAAACTTACTCGTTTATAGCTTCCCGCTGACATGGCCGGGCACAGAGCGCGCGACCCTTGGTTAGCATTTAAACCGCTAGACCGTCTACGCCGACGTTAACTCATTAGCTAGGGGTTGTGAATGAGCAAAGGCAAGAGACGTTATGGCTTTGTAAAATACCTGAGTGTGGTTCAAGGGATGTAATTACAATGTGGGTGCTGTCTTACTGCCACCTGCAGCGCCTCCCCCCATTCTGCTGATGCTCCCTTTGAGACAACAACTTGACTCACCCTTAACGTCTTTGGTAGACACCAAAGCTTTTGCATTAGACATGATACGTGTTCCAAGTGAGTTTCTCTATGAATTATAAAACATCTTTATTTGTACATGTTAAATTATTTGCAATGTAAAAAAATTAACTTCTTATTTATGGATCAATATACTTGACAATTTGGTGCTTTATCGTTTACAAAGAAATTATTTTTTTTAAAAAAAATAACAATATGGATAATACATAAGCGACTTGCATCTGTCGGCCTCGGTGGACTGGGGGTACCGAGGTTTCTCTGGACCAAAGGTTCACGAGTTTAAACTTGATCAGGATCGATAGATTTATTTTTCAGGGCGTAAAAATCTTGGTACGCACTTCAAGTAACCCCATGGATTTAAGTCACGTTAAAATACTCTATACCTGATAAAAGGTCTCTGGATAAAATTCGATCGTTTCACGTCCAAGAAATACCTTAGTTTTCCGTTAAACAACAATAGATAACACAATTATTTAACACACTATAGGGCAGATTTACCCACATGAATAAGTTGTTTTCTGTATTATTAAACGTACTTGCATCGATATGGTCTATTTTACGTTACTATGACGAAACGCAGTAAAATGAACGAGCGATTTATTACTCGACAAGCTTTTGTTTTTTGTAGCCCTTTAATTTGAACAAAAGTATATAGCTTGAGTACTTTACAAAAGCCTCCTTTTAAACAATATTAGTATATATAGAACATATTAAACAGGAAGTGAAAAAATTGGTAATATCCCAATATATGGTTATCCCTGCACCCCATTTCCATGTTAATGAACCATATACTTCAAAGGTTATTCAGTTAGTGCGGAACCTTTAACTCTGTACATTACACTGCTCTACTATAAATGTTTAATATAATATTATAAACTGGAAACATTGAGGAAATAAAGAATAAAATAATGGGGTCAGCAAATTGTTCTTAATGCACACGGGAATACGAGGGTCATTTGAAAAGTTCTTAGAGGGATCCATCAGTACGATGTCATTTCAGAAGAAATTATAAAGAAAGCTAAGGATTTGCTAATTCTTCAAAAATCGGAAAGTGTATACCAAAAAGAACATGACAAGTTCTGTACAAGAGAAACGTGTTAGTTCAATAAAGCAATTTAAAATTTAGATTATTAGATTTCTTTATTATTTCCAATCGAAGATTTGTATGCCTTCGAAAGTAAAATAAATGTAGTAAAGTTAAGGAAGTTTCCTATTAGAGTAATAGAGATTAATAAGGTTCAGGAATAAAGCTTCCATATGAAAGAAATTGTAATGTGATTAATAATTTACTTGTATTTTCAATGTTTTCAAGATAACGGAAGTTAATTAATAATGATTAATAACTTACATTGTTGTTGTGGTATCAAAACATTTGTTTAATAAAATGATTCTCGTGTTTGAATGTTGATATGCTTGTTAGGGCGATGATTTTAGCTCTTTCTTACAGGAACGTTGTTTGAAATTGTGTTGTGAAGGCGGTGATGACTTCATGGGATACTAGTTGCTAGGTAACCTTTTCTGGCGCCAGTTCCAGAATTACGCTAATTTACCTTAAGCTGCTCTGTCCATTTTTTTTTTTTTTTTTTTTTTTTTTTTTGCCAAAGCAGCTTTATAGTCGTTTACGTATTTTCTATCATAACTTTTGACACTTTCTACGATGACTTCCTTTTTGGCTTTCAATAGAAATTCTCTTTCAGCATCCTGTGCCGTTTTTGCAAAGAGTATAGCATTGTAGCTCCTAACACCAGTTGCCTCTTGCTTTTAGAAGTTGAAACACACTTTCCAGTAGAAATGTCTGCAGTCTCTTGGCGTTCCCTACGGCATGGCAACCTTGGTCTTTTCGCCTTTGAGTTTAGGCACGTACCTCGTGGCGCTCTAAAGTTAAAGGCTTTTAGCACGCTTTCCGTTGCGCCACTAGTTTTAACTACTCACGCTGTTGGAGCATATGAGAGCAATTTAGTGAATTACATAAAAAGGTGAACATTTATCGCTCATGTTTTCTCTATGTTCATGTATTTCAAAACTAATGTTTTATTCATCATAATTAATTACATTTTAATTTTATTCACTTCCCATAATGACCATAATATCTGCAGTCAGAAATTAAAGATTTAAATTTCAATAAAGACCAAGCAGAAAACCTCAGTTTCAAACTTTTCAAACCAGCCCTTGTTGTGCGTTGTAAATGCTTCCACATTTCGAGTTCTTAGCGCAGCAGTGCGTCCAACAGAAAACTTATGTAGAAAAATTTGTACGCAAATGTCTGGTTTGCAATATTATTATAAGATGTACAACAAAATAAATTTAATTTTCAACAATGTAGAGTATCCAAATGTAAACTTTAAAATTAAATGTCAAAATGAACATAATTATATTTATTTTTTATCTTTGCAACGAGATAATCTTAGAGATATCCAGAGTATAACAGATTCAAATGGATGAGATTCGACGCCATGTTCGGACAGATCAGGTAGTTCAAATGGGAAGGTAGCCGGAATTGCAAGCCGAATATCCATGGTTAGAGTCCTGGCTCAGACCTCGAACTCTATGTGGTTCTCCGAGTCTTGGCCTAGGTTTATATATAAAATGTTTTATATATTCATATATTTATATTTTAAAATACACAATACCGAGAGTGCCAAAATGTATACACACTTTCACAGTAGATATCTGTTTAATATATTTCAAACTTGGACTAAAAACAACAGTAATGTGTAGTATGATGTTCTGTAAATAGATGTGACTCACATTACGTTATACAAAAGGGAGTCAAGATTATCGTTTCAACAGCGGAAAGCAATTTTGAAGTGATATTGGAAAACCGAGAATGCTGTTGAAGTTCAAAAGCAATGGAGACGTGTGTACAGAACCGAACCGCCAACACGAGTAACAATTGCACGCATTGGAGACAAATTTGAGACTCGCTCCAAGCTAGGGAACGAATATAGTAAAAACCAATCGGTGAAATCCATAAGTTAGAGGTGCGAAGGAATAGGCAATGAGAATAATTAAAACACTAAGATGAATAGAAGCAAAGCTCAACAAGCGTAATAATAACCGACACTATCAAATAAAAGTGTTTGATCAAGGCAAAAAACGAGGCAGTTGGCAGACAGTTTTTGAGGGCAGCTGTAGTTGGAAGGCAGTTAGATAATCGCAGAGTGTTTACAGTGCAGTACGAAGTGAGTGGTGAAGTCATAAACAGTGAAACAATAACACTAAGAGCGATAATTGAGTCACATATGAAAGGGTTTCGGACTTAGAAAAACTATAAGTAACTTCCTAGAAAATACCCTGATACCGAACAGTCAAGGTTACCCAAATATTCTGACAGCTAAATATTTTCTATAGTGTACAGTTACATAAATAAAAATGTTTACTGGACTTAACTACACTTCAGTCCATTTAGAGTGATAATGAAGAACCTTTCCAGTTTCTTACCCGAGAAGTGTGTACAACTCACTTCGAAAAAGCAACTAATGACAAATAGTAACAATCAAAAAGTGGGCGGACATCAACTCTGAGATATACACAGGAGAAGAAGAAAAGGAGATCCAGGGCATCATAAAATAAAGTTCGATTACCATCCCCTTCTCCATAAGTAACTAATATCTATCTTAATTAAATATCCATATTCATTCCGAAAATAAAATACTCCCCTTATCCCACATTCCCCTAAAACCTCTGATAAAAGACTCAAAATAAAATATCAGCCACAAAAGTGCATTAAATGAGCTATTTGCAACATTAACTTTACGATTTACATAAATACTTAAGTGATGTTTTAACGTAAAAAAATAAGCATTACCAATTACGTGGCAACCTATAATGGAGAAATGTTTGACCATCCTCGTAGATCGTTCGACGAACTGAAACCTCCTTATAGCGCTTGAACTCCGTTAGCCGCGCCTGTCGGTTCAAATTATTCATTGTGTAATAAAAAGATGTACTGAGGCTAACGCACATGGTAATTAATTAATTTCCTCACATGGCACTCGACAACTGACTTATAAGTGGGGCGATGTTGCGTACTAAACAGGCGGTTCCTTATTCCGCATGCGTACAACTCAACCCAGGACCATTATATCCGTGTTACAGTTTTTAAGGTTTTGCATTTTAGTGACTGTATGCTTTTCCTTTCCATTAAAAATTCTATATTTCAAATCACAGTTTTTTTTACAGTTCTCTTTTTATTTTCCGTACGCTGAGCATCATGAGAACGGTATAACAAAAACTGACATTGCACGTTTTGCATTGAATCCGCTCGTAACCCCATCTGGCGTAAACTTTATGACACAAAATCATTTCTCTGGCTTCTTTTCCTCTATCAATCGCGTTCAAAATGGCGGATAGTAACGGAAGTACTTCGCAAACAGCGGATGTATTCCCCTTTCTTTAAGCCCCATAACCCCGCAGCCCTTATGCCGGCAAAAGGCTGTTACTTGGGTGTTTGTGCACGGTAATAAATGGGCCATACGTATATATGTATGTATATATATACATGGTGCTTTCCCTCTTTGTAAGTATTAAATTCGGAGGAAAGCTGTTACTCACGTAGGAGAGTTCTGGAATACAAGAGAAAGCAAAAGGAAACGTGAATGAACTAACCTCACTACTTACCACCCGAGAACAAATTCTATAGCTCCGTTAACTTCTTGCAAGTGTTCTAACATACTTAAATATATTCACATTTAATCTCTACAGTGTCTCTGCGAGTCATTTAGGCTTATTTGCATGCCAGAAAAACGTTGAAACTGTAGTAATTTTACTAAAATTATTTTTTAAGAAATGTAACAGCTTAATTCAGAAGAGAACAGAATTTATATAATAATGACAAATTTTAAAACTTTTCACCGGCACGGGTGCCGAGGTCATTTATGTGAGGACTCGTGAGCAGAAAGTCTGGGGTTCGATTGCCACCAGGCCCGTCCACCTTGACTGAGGTTCTTTCCGTGTTTTATTCAGTCCTCATAAATGACAAATGCTGGGGAGGTACCCTAAACATAGACCTGAAACGCTTCCTTCCTTTAAAAAGAAAATATTTTCCCAGTTTATCATTTCATCTCATGTATCATCAGTATTAAAAACAATTTAAAAAGTTTAAATATGATTGTAGTTTCTTTTTCAGTTAATATATGCATAGCATTCAAGGTAACGTTGCAAAATATTCTGCATTTCGTGAGTAACTAATAGATAGATTCTGCAACAATGACTAAGAAGAAAAATTCGTTCAGAAGTTCATGTTATAAAATCTACAAACTTTCAATAATCTACAGAGAGATCTATGCTCCACAGAGAAAAATAATAGAATTGTATGATGACGGAGAAGTTAAAGTTAGACGCTGAAAATAGGCTAAAAATTTGAATTAGAAAGCGAGCGAAAACATTCAGATTTGCAAAAGCTCATCGTCAGCGTTTTCCATGATTGGTGCTATAAAACTAACCAAAATTGGATTAATCATGTAATAGTGCGATACTGAACCCACGATTACCTGATTTATCGTGTTATGTGGCTAATTCTGGAACTTTTCTTAGCCTTGGGGCATGTTAAAGACCTCTGCCCTAACATATAACTCAAAAAGTTCAAAATCCTAAATTTATTTCATATATATTATTTAAAAGTAATGATAGTAATATTACATTTCAATATATAAGACCACAAAATATTAATATTAATAATAACTAACACCATACAATTAGGGCCTGGAAGTTCATGATCTGAAAATCTACGAAATATGCAAGCACATATTCTCTTAAAACCTCAAAATATAATATTAAATGCACTAATAAATTGAAAGAATTAACGTCACTTATTAATACAAAGACGAGTTAGTAATAAAATTAATAACATTACATCATTCCTTAGGTTGAAGCAGAAGGGGTTGTCAAAGTTCACTGAAGAATTGCAAACCATCCCTTAGCAGAAATTTTCAACTGATAAACTTCGCAAAACACATTGGTACCGTGAAAAACATCTCTCTGTATCACGAAGAATATGGGGGCATATTTATATGATGTAAACTGCTCCACATAGAAGATGAGTCCCTTGGTATGACATCCGAGAATGTCTCACATATCGCACTTTTAAACATCTCGATGCATGCATGAAAAAAAAAAAAAAAACTTTTAAGCGATGAAACAATGTCCCCGTATCGCGGCCTGACGAGTGTGACTGAGTCATTGGAGGGAAAGGTTATGTTAACTGCTGGCGGGGACGCAAAAGGGCCTATTGGAAGATTACATGGATGAAGAGTACTAGCATCAATAGCGCGAGTTACAATTGGACAGGAAGCTGAAGTCAGCTATTCGTAACAAACGCCGAGGTCTATTGTTGAATGACAACACCCGCCCGCACACAGTACATCACACCGTTTAAACCATCAAGTTGGGTTTTGAGGTACTGCAACACTCTCCCTACAGCCTAGATCTCGCTCCTTCCGACTTTCATCTGTTTGGGCCGCTCAAAGATGCCTTGAAAACTTAGCCGTGCAAGAAGCAGTGCAAAAGTGGCTTCGCGACCAACCGAAAACCCTCTTGAAACGAATACGCAAGCTGGACCAAAGGGACGAGAATGTATGGAAACATGATGTAAATTTTGCACTCCTATCTTTGTGTAAATAAAATCCATAACGAAAACTATAGATACTTTTTTATTCTCCTAGATGTTGTAGTTTCAGTTATTTTGAAATATCTTAGAATTAGTATTTTCGGATTCATATGTACTTCGAAATATTAATGTCACAAATGTATGACATATCTACAACACTGAAGCAAGAAAACTAATGGACTTTAATGGCAAACAATATTCACATATCTTAGAGTGTGTTAATATCAATTATACTAAGGTTGCTTTTTAATTTTTGCTTTGAAGAACTTATGAAAGATATACGTTATCGGTTTACAGCACTGGAAAGTGCGTAGCAGAAGTTAACGCGGTATTTACTGTTGCAGCTGTAGCAAAATGATAATTATGGTCGTGCGTTCGATGTTATTTTCTTGCAATGATTTTTACTATGGTACGTCAGCCACAAGAACGTCTGGTTTTAGAAAGTCGATCAATATTACGTGTGTAAGGGAAGGGGTGAGAAAGGAGGGGGGGATTGGAGTAGTAGTTTTTAAGAACTGGTTTCAATGTGCTACTTAGGCTATCTAGTCAGGAGGGAGGCACTGGAAGAAATACAAAATCTAAACCACTTTAACAGAGGCGGCGGATATCACGTAAGTAGCACATGGAAACTGGTTCTTACACCCTTCCTCTCCCTCCTCAGTCTTCCACTACACACGTAAAATTGATCGACCTTCTAAAACTAGACAGAGACGGATTTAATGCTGTTATCTTTTAGCAGTTAGGTGTTGTTCATGGTCCACTGATGATGCCAACCGCAGTAGTTGGTGAAAGCTGTAGTAGCACATTAAACAATGGACCAGACAACACCCCGGAAAATTGTGTTTTAATTTTAATAAAATACGGTAACTTTGGCATGAAAACTATTAGAATTAGGATTGTCTTTTAGCAGTTAGGTGTTGTTCATCATCCACTGATGATGCCAACCGCAGTAGTTGGTGAAAGCTGTAGTAGCACATTAAACCATGGACCATGACAACACACCCTGGAAAATTGTAAGTATTTTAATTTTAATAAAATACGGTAACTTTGGCATGAAAATTATTAGAATTAGGATTGTCACATTTTAGAAAAAAAAATATATATGCTGTAATACAACAAACTATGTATTAAAATTTAAAACTTCGAGGTATTTATTCTAAATTTCCGTCTGATTTCACATGGAATCGCCCGTATGGTAAGAAGGCAGACTAAAAACGTTCAACTTTAGAAAAATTCACTCTAGCGAAGAGGGGGGGGGGAATGAAGGTATTTGGTTTTGTAAGATGGGCTGGAGCAGTGGTGTAACTTTGGAAGGATGTGATTGTATTTCCTGTCGCTAGAACGGCTCTTTTTTTTTTCTCTCCTTCTTCTTCATCCTCTCCATCTTTAGCTTCTCCATACAAAACTTTTCCGCGTCCTCCCTCGTTTCCTTCACAACTGTGCGTCGTAAGGGTGAATATCTTACTTTTCTTCTTCTTTTTCTTTCTCTTCTACCACGCTTCGTGTTTTTTTTTTTTTTATTCTCTTCCTTTTTTTTTACGACTAAGATCATTTTTCATGCAAGTTCAAACGCGCGAAAAATTCGTAGACACAACATAAAACTACATTTCAAGTAGAGCTGAGCATTTTGTCACTCTGTCAGCGATATGGCAAGAGAAATGTACTTTAGAAAGATGTGATTCTCTCTCCTTTATTTTACTCAGGAACAAGTGAATTGTGGTAGAGATCAGAGCGTTGAAAATGCATCTAACTGGGGTATTATAAATGTAAAGTGGAATACAGGGCATCATATGCAATAAATATGAGATAGCCGTGCATTAGGATGACATTAAAACTTCTTAACTTCCTAAAAATAAATAAATAAATAAATCAGTAAGGTTAAAAGAAGAATAAACAAAATACAGCATAATTAACGTTCCATATACAGTTTTAAGTTACAAATCTAATGCTGGCACTACGACTTTTGCCTGATATATGCGTTAACAACTTCCTATGTATCTACAAGCTAAAAACAGAACAACAACAATATTTTCAATCGCAAAACACGGACTGTGTTTTATTTATTATTGTCAATAATGTGTGGAATGGTGCCATACAAATACGAACTTTGTTATTCCCAAATTAAAATAACAAAACCTTGCAGTGCAATTTTCCGTGATTGTAAAGAACTTTGTGAACAGGTGTGAAATGCAGTTTGCACCTTTGAACTGTGTTACTTTGAGCAATGGACGCTGAAGCTAAGTGGTAAGACAAAACTTTACCGTCAAACAGACGGTAAAGCTTCCATAAAAGGAGATATTTTGGGACTGTTTTCATTCACAGCCGCTAAATAAATTCCAATTTTAGAGAAAAGCCCCACTCCAGAGGAACTGAAATTGCATAGACAATTTTCCAACAAGACCTTGCCCCATGTCATGCATAGAAGAATGTTGAAGACTTGATGGGAAAAATGGTTTTCAGTGTTTGCACTGGGCTGGAAATTCTCCGAATCTCAACCCTATAGAGAATCTTTAGATGATTGTCAAGAAACGGACAAGGAAAAGAGACTGCACCGCCAAAGAAAAAAATTTTAAAAGTGAGGTTTAATGACCCAAAAATAAGTGAAATATTTCATTGACACTATACTTATGTCCAAATGAGGGAAACGGTAATTAAGGCCAAGGGTAGGCACATATAAACACTAAAACACTGTTTAGTAAAAATTAATATTTAAATTTTGTGAAATAATTTTAAAAAATAGACTAATATCTTTGTTTACATAAATGACACAAGAGTGTACTGTTTCATTATAAGCATTTAACTTTACTTTAAAATATTTTATTCAGGTTTTCTTTTCAGAAACCATTAAAGATATAACCAGCAAATTATTGCTGAATATTTCTGAACGCTTCCTTTAGGAGAGAACTAACTTTTCTGTTAAATGGTTTACACTCATCTTGGCAATTAATATTTATTATATTAAATTATTTTATTATATGAAATTACATTGTTTATTCCCCTTGTATTGAAGATGTATATTTTAAAAAAAAAATTAGGACAGAAAAAAAAACTATGTATGTAGAATCAAATATATAGAACATTTTTTTATTATTGAAGATGCATGGTATAATAAATGTCATGTTTTGCACTAAATTATGTTAATACAACTTATTTATTTCCAATTGATATACAAATAATTAAACTATAAATGCCCTAAATTAAATTTCAAATAAATTAGTTTTCATATAAACTTAATTTAAAGTTGTGTTACACGTTAGCTTCCTCGTCACTAAAAGAAACCCCCGTACCTTTAAATTATTTGGAGAAATCTGCAGAATCCATGGCTATATCGAAGAAGAAACGAGATTTATTGATTTTTGTACTAACTTCTAGAGCGAAGTTTTGAAGCTTTGATAAGGAACTCAGGTGTATTCAAAAGTAGTCGTATCAGCGAAAGTATTAACTCCTTTATGAAAAGCATCTCAGTATATACGCAACTATTCCTTTGCTGGAAGAGATAGATAAGTAGGGCAGATATCGCGTACCTAATGACATCTAGTGTGCAAAAGAAGAAACTCTCACACGATATCATTTCTTTTACACCCCGAGCGGCTTTGCATTTTACCTACGTGGGTGGTATGAGGAAGAAAACATCAAATCCCAACATAAAATGCATCCCTGACAAGGGGTGTCATCCACGGCAAACATTCCATCTAAACCACGCACTGCCATGTACAAGCTGCGGCATACCGCACGTTTCTGAAACGACTTTTTTGTGACTGCAGTATATAGGATCTGGATTTTTTGTGTTGTTTTATGTCTCACAACAGCGACTGTTTTCTTTTCTTCTTTATTGTTATGTCAGATTAACATGAAATAAAACGTGGACACTTACAAATTGTTGCTCTTCAGCTTTACTTTTTAATCGTACTTTCGTTTAAATATTAGTAGGAAACTTTCTGATACTATTTCAGGTAGTGAAAGTAGGTCCTGGTGGTGTAGTGGTTACCATACTTGCCTTCTATACCCAAGATAGCGGTTTCAAACCCGGTCAGGATCGATGGATTTTTTCGGGGCGTAAAATTCCTAAACATGGTTTCCTTCGGAAGGGAAGTAAAGCCGTGGGTCCCGTGTCGTGCATTTACGGCACGAAAAAGAACCTCAAGCCTGAACAAAGAGGCCTCTGAGCAAAATTTGTCGGCCGTTTCACGCCCTGAGTTGAATGGGACGCTGATGACCTGAGATGTTAAAGAGCGTCTATAAATAAATCAATAAAAAAAAAAAAAGATAGTGAAACTTTTTATTTTTATTTTATCTATTTATGGACGTTCTTTAACATCACAGGTATTCAGCGTCCTATTCAATTCAGGGCGTGAAACGGCGACAAATTTTGCTCAGAGGCCTCTTTTTTTCAGGCTTGAGGTTCTTTATTGTGCCGTAAATGTACGACATGGGTCACGGCTTTACTTTCCTTCACTTCACAATCTCCCAGTAAGCACCAATAATTTGTCTGTGAATGTTTGGTGGCGCTCACCTTTTGCGTTAAGAAACTGTATGAATAAGTGCACTTTACATTTGGTGAGATCCTGAATCGGCGCAGCCATTGCTAATACGTGTTACTCAACCAAAACTCGGCCTTGTACTGCGGGGCAAACGTGACAGGAAAGCGAAAGAATCAAGGCCAAAGCCATTGAGGCTACTGTATCCAAACAAAATTTATCACCCCGTCTATTTGCGTTGCATTTTTACTTTCCGAACGCACCTCGTAATTTTGGATAGGTAATATTATAAGGGCTTTAAATTTTGCGAATATTGACATGAACTTCTCGTAAGCTTCGAAATGTTTCATCATAGCGGTCAATTATTAGCACTAACTTGCAAATATTTAGACTACGAAGCAGGAACAAATGGGTAATCACAATTTACAAGTCATAAAAGAGTTACTGATACTTCCATATATGCGAGGCAGTGTTAAACCTACTAACATAACAGGAGAATGGGTGCAGACATTATTACAGCACGATGTAATAACAGGAGAGCGAGTGGGAACATTATTAGGGCACGATATGAACAGTTTGGAGTCCGTGGTTCCACGCACCGGCCCTTCCACTTAAACGGGGCGCTATTAATATAGCATCACGTCTACATGTTCGAGTGCATGTCTTCTATTTTTCCCTACCAGGGCGATTCTGTGCATCACTTTCAGCTGTTCTTCATTTATTTTTCATAGTTGTCAACTGTTACATAATTTTACCATTACCACCAAATAGGAGGCGAATGGAGGCCGTGAAGCCGTAGCGAGTCGCAGTAAACTACTGGGTCCTTCGTTTATAGCATTCATTATTGATTAATCGTAGGTAATGTGAGTGTATAGGAACTAATTAGGAATTTACATGTTTCTAAGTTTACCTGTTACTCCTCCTACTATGTCCATTTCTTGCCGTTGGTATACCATCAGCACACTACACTGCCGTTTTCTCCTTCTTGGTCCAATTTCAACTATAAAAGTCGACGTACTTTTTAGGCGTGATGGCCGGGTTACTTAGATTCCAACACGATCACTTCATCTTTTAATAGTGTTTATATTTAATTTCCCCTGTTATTCTAAAGATTAGAAGCTTTACTTGTAGTTTCCTTCATTAAAAAATCTACACTTCAAAGAGTACATGTGCTATTCAGAATAAAAAACGTACATTAAATTATCGCGTAGTATATTTTTTAAATAAACCCAATTATATTCTTCTAAGAGTTGATATTGTACGACAGCTGACAAATGAAGGACAAGACTTCCTGACTAAGGTACTGATTACTAATTTCTTAATTTACTATTGTTGAAAAACACATGAGAAGTCATTTTAGTAAGTACTTTATGATCGCCTATGCCTTTTGGTAAGGGTGTAGCTAACTCCGAAGTGGTAAATTCAATAATAATGGAAATAGAAAAATACAGGGACCAAGTCTGGGCTGTAGTGCAGATGCGGCAGGCAGGTTGGCTCACATGTTAAGGTGGAGTATCCATACTTTTTCCACTTTGAAAAGGATCTTTTTACGGATGCTTTCATGTGGTATAAGATAACGCTTTGATTTTCTCGCTGAGAGTTGTTGCTTGGATGCAGTATCATAGTAGTGAATACAGGTTGCATCTCCTTTAACTGTGACATCCACGAAATCATTGCCAAAATCCCGAAAATTAGTTCTCCAAGACTGGTAGACATCAAAGCATCCCTATTCTGTTTCAGGATAAAGCAAACAAGGGACGTATCTTGCAACACACGTGTCTTATGCAAATTGTCAAGCAAACCACATGAGACATTTGCCAGCACTTATCACTCAACCATCAAACAGCAACTGGCGCTAACCTTCTTGAACTGCTAAAATCATGGAAATTCTGTTGAAGGTGACGCTGTATTGCCCTTGAATGCCTTCTGCAATATTTCATGTGCTTCATAGGTCACTTTCTTCAGTTGATTACAGAATTTCAATGCGACATAGAAGTTCTTCCTTTGTTTCCCAATTTCTCGTAAAGACTGAGCAGTTTGTAGGCATCTATCAGAGAAAATTTGCATCCACTTTTACATTTCCTTAAGAAAGACAACTATCCTCTTAAAAGTCTAATTTTACATTCTGTTTAAATTTACATGGTTGACCTTTAAATTTACCTGAAAGAATTTATAGTATCTCATAACTACCTAGGTATCAATTCTTTTCTTTCGTTCAGCACCTTTTGTCCCGAAAGAGTAAGACGAAAGAAGAAAAACTCTTTGGTCTAGGGGTTCACAACCTACGGAACGCGTACCTTTGATAGTACGTGAGCTACTGCACGGTGGTACGTTTTAGCAAATAGATAATTTAACTCTGTTTTACAAATAACAAATATTTAACGTTCAACTATGATTAAATGGAAACAATAGATTTTACATTATCATAAAACTTTGTGTAATACAGTACAAAAATTATACGCAGGTTCAATTTTAATCCTACAAAAATGACAACGCAACTCAAATATAATTGATCAGACAACAATGGGATACTTTTCGTCGTTTGTTTGGGCTGCGAGGCGCACTTATGGTTAAGAAAGAAAGTGGGGTTGCGGCTGTTAAGAAAAAACTAAATAAAACTCTTGATAAAATTAATCACTGCTGGAAACACATTTTTCTTCTATTGTTGGGTGTTTTCTTAAGTGAAAATGAAATTTCTATTCATATATCGCGGAGTACCTTGGGAATCTCATCTTAAAGTATACTTCCCTGAAAACGTGGATTCAGAATTTTGGGTTGGAGACCCGTTTTCTGTTGCTGACACCTTACCAGACACCTTAATTCATTCCTATCAAGACGAGCTGATCGAGCTATCGTGTGACGGAAGTTTCAGGTAAATGACCAAGAAGATGGGTTTAACAGACTGCTGGTTGGCAAGAAAATCGACTATCCAATGATCTGAGAAAAAACTGTAAAGTGTTTGTGGGTGTTTGTGACTACTTCATTTGTGAATGTGGATTTTCTTCTGTAATTTATGTATAAAAAAACAAGTACAGAAATAAATCGATTTAAGATTAAAATTAAATCACTTGAATCCAAATATTAAAGAACTGTGTTTAACTAAACAAGCACAAACTTCGTACTGAAACAAAATTGTAAGTCAGAAATTAGTTAAATTAGTAAAGTTAATAGCTTTTACTGAGTACCGGAGTACCAGCATCTGGAATATATGTTTATCGAACTTTGTTTACGTATTTAGTTACTATATTTTAGCCTAAATAAAATTAATTTTAAGGTATTTCACAGAACAATCCATTGAATAGGAACAGTTGAACAGTTTTACTTTCAATAAATATCTAATTCGAAATACTACATACAAGAAATAACTAAATAAATAACTAGTGTTGTTATAAATGTAGAGAAATGCTTATTTTGACCATTGCATAAAAAAAATCACGCATTTTCCTCGTAAATGTTTCTTACTGTACATCTAATATCCTGAGTTGAATTATTTATGGACGCTCTTTAACATCTCAAGTCATCAGCGTTTCATTCAATTCAGAGCGTGAAACGGCCGGTAAATTTTGCTCAGAAGCCTCTTCTTTCAGGCTTGAGGTTCTTTATCGTGCCGTAAATGTACGCCACGGGACCTACGGCTTTACTTCCCTTCCGAAGGAAGCCGTGCTTAGGATTTTTAAGCCCGAAAAAATCCATCGTTCCTGGCCGGGTTTGAACTTGCGGTCTTGGGTTTAAGAGGCCAAATATGGTTACCACTACACCACCAGGACCGACATACTGAGTTGAGTTTAATGATACGTTACTGTAAAAGATTGGAAACCCCTGCTTTGGTCTAAGCCTAAGTTCGCTTGAAGAGCCCTCTGAGCAAAGTTAATAGCCTAGAATGTGTAAACGATAGAACAAAGTGTGTTAAAATATTCACTTTTACGTACCTGCATAGTTTTAAACTATCAAAAAAAAAAAAAAAAAAAACACACACAATTACTTTAATTTCATAAAAATCTAATCGTTGTATGTGATCGCTTGCTGGGGTTCAAGATAAGCGTTAGATTCTCACTTTTAGTTACATTAATGTATTTGTAGTATCAATATTTTGACGCTGTAACATGGACTGTTGAGAAACGCACTTCAAATTGTCCACACGAACGGTTCGTCACGGTGAATTTCCTATTATCAAGTCACCAGGTGATTAAACCACTGACGAAAAAAGCTTATTGTATGTGATGGTTCGGACAATTACTAACAACATCCTTTCGTCTCTTAGGAACAAGCACTTGATTGCCTTGTTGGAAGCTTGACTCTTTAACGGACAGAATTTGGTACTAAATGCAAATACTCGTATATAAGGATGGAAGCTGCTAGATAAACTCAGAAATTATTTAATTTAAGAGAGACAACACTATAAAAACGAGAACTATAATGCATCTGGGAAATACTAGGCACTGCTATTTATTTTGCACCTTAACCGTCCTCACAATAATATTATCATTATTAAAAATGTGTTCTGTAAAACATCAGCGAAGGATAGCATGGGGCTGAAGAATGCTTTAGTGGCAGTGATTACAATTTTTATTTGGTGCACTCATTTGTTTATGTGCAGATGCTCATTTGTTGACATCGGTGCACAAACAAGCGCTCATCACTGCCAATTCAAACCTCAAAGGATGTTATTCTCAGTCAGTTCCACTTCGTTTTCAATCATGGATGTTCGATACACGATCAACGAGAGGGTCGATATGTTTACATTTATGGCAAAGCTCATAAGAACGTTATACCAGCTTGCAACTCATATGGAGATCGGTATACTGAAAGGTGGCAGTCATCTGTTAGAAATGTTCAACAACTTGTAAACTTACTCTCCGAAACTGGAGATGTCGCATCGAATGAGAAATGCTGGGGAAAATTCGGAAGTCGTTTTATTAGCTACAGTTGCCGCTAATCCTCACCGAAATTCCCGTCAAATGGAACGTGATTCGGGAATCTCTCAAAGGAGAGACACTAAGCGTCACAAATACCATCCATATCACATTAGCCTACATCAAGCCCTTCACGGCGATGATTTTCAGAAGCGTGTTGAATTCTGCCAACAACTCTACTACAAATTCAAAACAGTAGCTTTTCCAACATGCGTAAATTTATGCGAGTAGAGTGAAATTGAGTGAAAAAGCATTTGCTTTCTTAGTATCCAATATCACTTCACCAATCACTCCTAGCTGATAGATGTACTAGAACTTTTACACTGAAAATTGAATGCTCTTTCCATTCCCGGAAAAGAAAAATTCCATTCCATTTGAAAAAAATTATTTTAACCTTGAAATGACACTGGGAATGAAATTTCAAGCACGAGTTAAGGTCGCTATCTTATGTCCCCCTAAGAAGACTTCAAATTTTGTCTAAAGCATTTTTGATTTTCCTCTTGGTTTCGGAGGAAAATAACCGTGACACTATAAGTGACTCACTCTGTTTTTATATAACAACAACAACAATAATAATAATAATACTAATAATAATAATAATAAACGTTTTACTGGTATCCATTTAGCTATTTCTGATGATGGTGATACTGGTATTGGTTAGGTAGACAAAATGTGCATGCAGAATAAAGAACTTTGTTTTCGGTTTAAATTCTGCAGCTTTTAAATTTGTTTGCTTTCATTTATAGCCATTTTATATTGTTGACAAAGAATGAAATGCAATATATCTCATATATAGCATATTATCAATACAGACATCAATAGTTAAATAATAATTAATTCAATTATTGCTTAATTTGATGGCATTTTATTATTTATATAAAGAAAAATACATAGGCGCCGAAATAGGGCGTGTACAGTCTCAAGCAAAAATTTCTTTGCACAAAACGTGGAACGTATTTTAAACTACTCTTTCTTTTATTATTTGGTTCTGGGATAACAACGAAACAATTTTTTAACTTCCTAAAAGTTTCCTTTAAAGTGACTTCCACAGGAATTATTTATCTTCGAACGACATGATTATGTTTACTCATTATTCGGGTGACCTTCTCTATGAAACAGAACCGTGTCTTTATGAATATTTTTTCTTGTCCACAGTTTCTCTACGTAACGTTAAAAAATTTACTAAAAATTAAGTTAACATGCGATATAATTGCAATAGCCAGATCTTTTTGTTTATTTATTTCGTTTTTTCTATTAAATGAATTGCAAAATAAAATCTCGCACATTTAGTGCGTTTTAGCGTTTTGAATATTAAAACTATCAGAGCAGGTCAGCAGAGGCAAGTACTAAAAACGACATGAGAACTTTTAGCACTTTTTATCACCCCTGCGTACCCTTTACCCTGTTTATCTCGATGTTGCTGATAGTGCCATGGAAAAGAAAATAAAACAACACTATGGAGGCAGATAAAGCCGGTAAAGTCTTTTCGCTTGTTGATGCCATTATCTTGGCAAGGAACTAACTGTATTACCCCTCCACCCTCCAGCACTGACTACAGTCAGAGTTCATTGCGGGGTTACCTACCTGCCTTCTTTCACAGCAGTGAAACTGAATGCTATTTTATAAGCTTTAGGCCTATCGAACCCATTTTGACGTTACGGTTGCACTCTCCTGCCTACAGTCAAATACATTCTTGAGCGGCCGAGCAGTTTGCACACTTAGGAAAGATTTTACTAAACGGCAGGAATGTTCAATTTATAACGAATGACGCCATAGCTGAAGGGTCAAATAACTTCCCTTCCAACGAGGTGGCACTGTGTTCGATTTGTGAACTAGGCAGGTTCTCTCAGGTTGACCCTGCCACCAATTCCTCCATTGCTTCATCGCCATCCAACCTTCCTTCTTTTCGTATAATGTAGTTCGCTGATTTGCGTTGTGCGGGTTACAAATGCACTACACTACTGCCCTCTGTCGCCAATGTGCGGAACTCCAATACCCGATCGGCAAGTGACAGTGACTAGACAGTGTTTCAAAAAACATTTTGAACATGTCATAATCTTCTACACAAAGCCTTCTTTATGCAACTATATCTGAACAACTGAACACAGTGGCGCGGAAGTTACAGCTGCAATTATTTACTTAACCGATAAGGCATGACACCAGATAAGGGTTATGTGAAGACAATAATCCTTATCGGCGAGGTCGGAAACTTATGGACCTACTCTTGTATCAATGCTCTTGAGGTATTGAGCTTGTTGTTTCATGTCCAAACAACCAATCGGTTACATCGATGGAATATCCGACATATGTCCATTTCTAATCTCTGATCCACGTATCCAGAATGAATAATAGGACGATGGCGCTTTGAAGAGAGCACAGTATTGGTGTACGCTGGTGTTTTCTGTTGGTTCAATACCATAGCTCTGTGCTCGCCTCATTAAGCCTTTAATTGGCCGTGATTTCCGCCAAACCGGCATTGATACCTGTACTATAGACACTCATCTCCCGAACAAACATTCGATTAGTAATTGATTTAGCGAAATTACTCCCCATAGCTCTCGAATAAAATTGATATTATTAATGCAAACGAGCATTGCCAATCTCGAATTTTATATTAGGTAATGATCTTTGCGTCATATTCGTTGTTTGCTAGTTGCTGTAGTCTTTAATATTTCTAGGTCTCCTGCAAGCAGCCATATAGCAGTCAATGTTAATTTAAAATGCTTTTGACGAGAGTCAGACATTTCAATGCTTCTATGCAGACAAGCACATTCTAAGATTTCTTGTGAGCATTTTTCAACGCTACAACATTTTTCCTGTTTCAGTAACTCATTCAACTGTTCAGCTTTTTATATTACAACACGCCTTCATTTCGTGCAAAATTCTGTACTTTGTTGTGCGAATGGTCTTCCACAGTTATAAGGTAAGATTAGTTTCTTTTGACCTATTTTGTCATCGTCCCTTCGTTTACAATATTGAGGTAGTAGCTTTGGGGGTAACGCACGGAATCGCATTCGGCAGTTCTTTTGGGCCGGACATACAGTGCAATCAGTGCTTCCCCCGTGGCACTGGGATTTTTCTAAAAGATAGCCCTACTCATTTGCCCTGCCGCGGAGAGAGTAGCAAGCCTGCTTGCTTACTTGCTGACTACCGCAGTCGTAGCGTAGCTGTTTCCGGATTCTATCTTAAATCGACAGTGTACATAAGTACATTATGCCTCGTGTGTTTACAACGCCACATCGTGTCTGATTCATAGATGTTATAACTCAGTCAGATCGCGAAGTTCAAGCAAGTTGTTTCAAGCAAGTTTCCCGGATGTAGACGCTCCAAATTGTACAACAGTCCACAATGTGTGTAATAAATTTCAGGAAACTGGACGTTTGCAACCTTAAAAAAAAAAAAAAAAGTCCTCACCAAGGAAACATTACGTGACATTGGTAATCGTTTAGAAAATTCCCCTAAAAATCTACTCAATTCTTGCACAAGTGGCAATTTTATACGGGTCTTTACAAAAAGGCTACTAAATTTAACAGGCTGCGATGTTTATCTGTAGGGTAAATTTAAAAATGCCATGTATTGGACGAACCCGCACATCGACAAGAATTGGAAACATAATATTCGTCAGTAAGTTGTCCGGATTTCTCAAAATGAACTACAGCGAGTGATGAATAATTTCCCAAAGAGATGCCAAAATGTATGAAGAATGAAGGCGGGTTAGTATCAACGCCTGATTTGATAATTAAGTAAATGACGAGTTCCATAATTGGTTTGTGTATTGTTGGGTGGTTTATTTGTTTTATTATTTTACCCTCCCACTAATCACCATCTCGCCTCATATACAAAGCACTCCTGAGGAAAAATAATACTGATCGCACGGTACTGTGGTTTTCCTTGGTCACTTAGGTAAATACTGGGATTGATATTTACACTGCATGAATGTCAAAGAGATAGGTGGTTAGCCGTAAGTTCTCTTATTGCCGATTATATTTAACTAAATTGTTATTTATAAAATATACCGAAGAGAAGGCCTGATTGCCTTAAATCTTACCGGCGTAACTAAACAAATAAATATAATAATTAAATTAGCAAAAGAGGAGCAGTTATATTTTAATTTTTTTACACTAACCATGTTACTTTACTTCTAGGATAAAATACTCCTAAATGTACGGTGATATGAAAAAGGTATATATATTGGGGTAGCTCTGCTGAACTGTGTGTACAACTTTATATAACCCCAAGCTTTACCCTTCTCGAACCTCATTGCACCAGGTAGGCCAATGGGCGCTGCTGTTAGTGAGCCGTGAAATCGCTACAACTTGCTCAAACTCCTAGTTGACCCTCCTGGAGCCCCACTTACCAATTCCTAAAACCATTTACCATCTAAAATAAACGTTCCTTTTCTGTAACAAAGAGCAAGGGCTAAAATTGTTTGGGTTTCCATTCTTGCGTGTGCTACATTCTTCAGCAATTTCAATTTAAATCAAATAAAATATATATATAGTAGAGCGATACGCTTCTTCAATGTTATCTTCAAAACTTGCATGCCTTTATAGAGGTTTCATGGAAATTTAAGCGGATTTTGAAGACAAGTTTGCATTTTTTGACAATTTTCAAAAATAAATTACAACAAATTTATGATATTTCTGAATTATGTGATGAAATATTAATTGTAATATGGAACCCAGCATTAGATTTTTAATTTGTTTAAATATATCTGCATATATTTAGAAAGATATTCTGATTTTCACACTATCTATTTTGTGTCATGTGGCTTCCGAACCAATTGAGCTAGAGATTTCTGGTTTTTACCATTCATTGGAAAAAAATTGTTTTAGCTGTTGGCTATTGTGACGTAACAAATATCTGAATAAATTCTGACTATCGTGCAGGTATGCATTACGTTTACGTTTCGGTTTGGAGCTATAAATAAGTTTTTAGCAATTTTTTCTTTGATGGCAATTTTTTTCAAAATTGCATTTTCCTACGTTTACGATAAGTTCAATATTTTTTAGCACACAGTTGATTCTGTTACTAACATGAATACCATATCACCTATTTTTCAGAGTATTAACCAATAGGGATTTTGATAATGCATTTTTTCAACAGGATTCTGTCACTGCTCACACTGCGAATAATTCCATGAGAACAATTCATAATGCGTTTTCACAAGACAGAGTTATTAGTAGGGACTTGTGGGCCCCTCGGTCCCTGATATATAACAGCCTACGATTATTATCTCTGGGGTAAATGTACAAGACAAATCGACACACCATACAAGAATTGCAAAGATAATATTCGTCAGGAAATTTTAAGAATTTCTCAAAATGAACTACAGCGATATATGAATAATTTCCTAAAGATATGCTAAAATTTTGTAGAGAATGAAGGTAGTTTCATAATGTCATTTGGTAATTTGGTAAGTAAAAGCCTCTTAAATTGGTTTGTGTATTATATGGTTGGTTCATTTTTAATTGTGTCGCTGTTTCACTATAATTACTAACATTCTTTTAAAATACTTCATTCATCTTTGTAATGTGGAACAATCAGTCGTATAAAACTGAAGGCTTTCCTGGGAATGCACATGGCGAGAGGTGACGTTTCAGGTGGTGCATGCTTAGGGCGAGAAACTTCTACTTCATCCTCTCACCTCCGTCGGCCAAAATAATCTACAAACTTGCCGAAACAGATTACCCGAAAATACAGACTTCAGGGATAAGATAAAAGTTATCTAGTCACGGTTATTTTTTATGCTTAAAAGTGAAGTAAACAATAGTTATAGGAAATTACACGTTGAACTTTTGTTGGTAACGTAAAAAACCAGCAAGCCCTAGGAACTGCCCGATTTGCAAATGGCAGAACAAAACTGTGATTCATACCCAAGAGCGGAACAAGTGTTGCAAGGGATTTAGTATCACATTTTTGGGCAAAAACTTCATTTTTCATATACACCAAAGCAATCACATGGTGCGAGGGCAAATGTCTGAAGTAGTCATCCTGTTGTGTGCCAAGAGGTCCATCCATTCATGAAACTGTTTGATGAAGTTTCACACTTCTAAACCATGAGGCGGTGTTCAATCAACAAGGATGTGAAAGGTGCTAACGAAAAGATGGCATTTCAATATAATCCCAATAGATTTTTTTTTTTTTTTTTTTTTTTTTTTTTTTACCGTTTTGAAGCTTATATACGCTTGCGCGCGCGCACACGCATACACACACGCACGCATAAACAATCAACACAATGCACATCGGATGCACATGCACATGCCCTTATTTACATAAAGGACAGACTCCTACACTCAGTATGTTAGAAAAACTTCCACATTTATTTTCTGCCCACAGATTCAGAATTTGTCACGATTTATATAGGAATCTCTATTCATAAAATGAAACAAAATGATGGAAAGAGAACAATCTTTTTATATTATAATAATTATCTTTTTGTAGAAGATTGCAATAAATGTTTTCAAAATGAAAAACTGGTTTATACATTTCACTATCCATTTAATTTTTCTTCAGAAAGCTCTGTGATTACATTTAGTACTTATATTCTTTAGCTCGTCCGCTCTTCAAAAGTGAAATTGTATCCTAAAACTTATCTACTCTATTTTTCAAAACGCCCTACCACTTCCATGAAGACCTACATTCTGAGTTACAGTGCATAACTTGCAGTAAAATTGAGTATAGCCTGCTTATGACTACGCCACCATATAAGACCTTTATTTTCATAGCACGCTTCACATCGCAACGTAGCTATGACATTGGTCATATTGAAGTAACCGAGACAGTTCGTTCCTAGTCTTAAAATACTTAGTATCAGTCCCTCTTTTTGCTCATAAGATCTTTGTACATATATTATCCGCACCCTGTAGATGGCAAGGACTTTCAGAGTAAACTTTTAGATCATTAATTCGTTGAGTTTCAACATCTGACAGTGGAACTGTCTAGACATACCATGTAGAGTGAACAAGATGGCGATCGAGTTACCTAACGAAGGAGGTTTCCGTACCGCGTGTGCAACTGACTGTAAAACAGTCGTGTACTGTCGGTGGAATGTTTCGTGTTTAGTTAAAACCCAGGCAGGAAGGCAATTATCCCTCTTGCTCGGATTTCCAGCGACGCAGAGGTTCAGTCAGAAACAAGCCACGAGGCCGTAAACAAAATTCATAGCGAGCAACAAATTGTGCACACATGTACACGAAACCCCCAGCACCTAATTCCCGCCAAACACTGCTGGTAATTAAGCGCAATATATATGGAGCAGAGTGGCGTGCCTTGACGGATCAAAAGGAAAACCAGTGATGTGAAATATAACGGAGTGGTAAATGTCAGACCCCCTGCAGTAACTGGACATTGAGTGCTAAAAAAACAAGCCACATCAAGAACGCTGTAAATGTTAAGGTAAAACGTCTCAGCAAACTTTGTATTAAGCAGTTTCATAAAAATGGTTTTTTGCTTCACTCTCCTTACCTATAGTTCTAAAACAACTAAACCAATGGTTTTAAATAAATGCTTACGACTTCTGCTTTTATAGCTAATTTCTTCTGACGTGCATGAAACTTGTAGACTTATTAATGGGTACCCAGTTTGCATCTTGACTATTTTTATTTTTAAGGCCCATTTTTACTGCTGAGGCATCAGATACTGATGATACACGAAATGAAATGGTAAATTGGGAAAGGATTATTTATTTATTTTAAAGGAAGGAAGCGTTTCAGGCCTAAGTTTAGGGTACCTCTCCGGCATTTGCCATTTATGAAGACCGAGTCAGAGAGGACGGTCCTGGTGAGATTAGAACCTCAGACTACCTGCTCACGAGTCTTCGTTTTAACGACCTCGGCCACCCTTGACAGTCTCTTAGCAAGGCAAAACACACTCGTATGGTATCTAATAAAATTTTCAATGGCTCATTTCGTTTGACTAATATTACCATTCTAAATGCATCTTCCAATAATCTACTTTATTACGACTTATCTTTTCACTCTGTAACCTAATCTTTAAGTTACTGTTTTGCGCTTATTCGCGCCCAAACATGCTAAGTGATATAAATAATAATTAAAACAACATAATAATTCAAGAATTCATTATCATTAATCACTATGGTGATTCATAAATTCCGATTATGTATATTTATTTATATATCTGTATATAAATACGTATATATATATATATATATATATATATATATATATATAAATGCAGAAAATTGTAGAGTAGAAAGATAGTATCAAACTAAGCATTTTGAGGTTAGGAAAATGTGGTCGCAGATGTAGTATGATAACAGAAGCGGGGTCCACCAGGCCTCTTGAGGATAGTTAAGGAGCTGCCTGTTGGAAAAGCGGCGCTCTTTGACTTGAAAACTACGTGATAGGTAACCGACAGGGTGTCGGTATGCTGATCACATGCCCCCTTTCAATGAAGTTAAGTAGAGGAAGCAGAAGGTTGCTTCCGCAAACTCGGGTTATAGCCCCAGTGTACATATTTACAGTTTCATTTGCATGGCTAATATGAAAATAGAAGTAATGTAGATGGGACAGTATTTTTGACTTTCCAAAAGTATAAAATACAAATTATCGCGTCCTGATCTCGCTGCACAATCCACACTTGATTTTGTCGATGGGACACCTGCCGAAGGAAATATCACGCGACGGGAACGCTCAGCGAGAATTTGTTGTTTCTTTCGTTATTTATTAGACTTCCTGAAGTATATGTATTAATTTTACCTGGATATATTGAAATTCTTTAAGTAATTTTTTAAAATGCGTAAATAATTGCAGAAAAATCAATAACTATCCAAAAGAGGCAAATAGATTTACATCTTAAAATAGGCATCAGAAGCCAAAAATAGACAGAATATAAACTGGCATGCCGAAAATATGTTCATTTCTATTCTTAAATATATCCATCCAGAAAGAAAAAGCATTATGCCTAACTTCTGGAATCTTTTTTTTTTTTTTAAATGGTGCTGAACGCCCGTTTTTACTACTGAGACACCGAAGGCGGTGAACATGGTTTTTTTTAAGGAAGGAAACGTTCCAGGCCTAATTTTAAGGTACCTCCTCGGCATTTGCCAGTTATGAAGACTGAGGAAAACCTGGAAAAAACCTCAGTCAGGGAGGACACTCCTAGCGGGATTCGAGTCCCAGACCTCCCGTTCACAAGTCCGCGCCTTAACGACCTCGGCCACTAGTGGCGGTCTCTTCTGGAACCTGGCTATGAATAACTTATGCAAGTAGCGATGAACTGATTCGTTATTACAATGAAAAAGTAGAAACTTTAGAATCAACTGTCTATGAATGAATGTATACTGACGCGAGACTGGCAGACTAATACGTACAGAAAGTGATGTTTAACACATAATAAGGAGAAAAGTGAAGGTGAAGCATGGACACCTAGCCGAGGACGCCTATTAGATGAAACATGTCACAAAAACTATATAACTAAAGCTCCATAGCATCATATACACTATACAGTATTTATGAATATTAATTAAAATGTGTAAAGGAGCCCATATATATAGAATCGTTAAACTGGATTTTTCCCTCCTGTTTGTAGATCTAATATACAAAACCAGACAATTTAGTGCCCCACTGTACACATGTTTACAGAAATGAAAATAAATCTCTCTTTAAAAGAAAGCTCTTTCAATTTATACCTGGACAAACTGAAGGTAACTTGCGCGTAAACGAGCAGCCAGCACTATTGTCCTCATCCAGTTACAGTGTATATTGAAAGTGAAGCCAGTTTGGCAACGAAAAAGAGATAAAATTGGCGCTTGAAATCTGGGTGACTGCAAATTAGGTGTGTAGCAGCTTTACGTGGCATTGGATGACCCAGTAATCCCCTGGGGCTTACCACACCGTCTGAAGGGCGGAGGCCACCGCAGGAAATGATGTGTGAACAGCCCTGGTATTGCGTATCAGCTGTTCTCATGAATGTGTGTGTGTCAGATGCAAGTGTTGCCGCCCGCAATATTCCTGCTTTTCTCATAGCGGGACCGAAACCAGGGGAGCACGTGCATAGGCTATTATAATTAATAATCCGGCCCATTTTTTTTACAACTGTTCATCTCTTAGCAAACTACCTTTATTATGCTTTATTTTTTCCACTCACTGTAAATAGGATGTGAATATGCCCGTGTGTTCATCTAAGAAATGCTGCTGGAACTGCTGAACAACAAGGAATGTGGTTTCGACACAACGGGACACCAGCACACTTCAGTAGCAATATGAGGAATTATGTGAATACCTTCGATATAGGTAAAAATGAATTTGGTCTCCCAGGTCTTAAGATTTAACATACACCAATTTCTTCCTTTATAAAATAAATAACCTTGTGTGAGGTACAACTGTTTGCGAAATAAACAGTTGCAGCTGTTATATAAAGATAAGCTCTGAATGTATACAATTATTGCTTCAAAAATGAGTTGCCAACTGCAGCTATGACAAATTTAGCGAATTAACATGTAGTTTAGAATTACTAAAACTGTCTCTGAAGCCATAATATGAAGTGGGAAAATTCCAGACAAAATGTGAAAAATTTTGCACGCTTTATTTGTTAGTTTACGAACATTTTTACGCAAATATATTGATTCCAAAGATTCATACATTGACAGTATATTTTTGATCGCAATTGTATCCCTGATGATACAATTCTAATCACATCAAGTACAAGTTGGAACGCTCATATTTCCCATATATAAAGTCTCTTCTTTCTCTATAACATGTATTTCATTATGTCAAGTATTACAAGCCTAACATTAGTACATGATACCTTTTGTACAGAACTCTCACAAGTATTTGGTCCTTTTATTTATTTATTTTTGTCGAGGATTATCAGCTTGAGGCACTGCTCTATTTGAGGGTCCAGATGTGTTTGCTTTCTTTTTCTTGTAGACAATCTTCTTGGACTTCTTGAGTTTCAAGACGCACTCTTTGCTTGAGATGGTTTTCTTTGTTTCATAGTATCATTAGATGACCTAAGGGCGAAACTGATAAGAATCATAACTGGGTTAATTTGGACTGTTTGAGCACTTGAGTCATACGTCTATGTAAGCCTTTTTCAAAGAATCTGCAGAGAGAAAAACACAAAGAACCATGTATCGAAATTGTACGATATTATCATATTGAAAACGTTTATCCAATGTAAGGGAAACATACTCGTAAATTCAATACATAGTTATAGAAAGTGTAACAGATGTCTTAGTAAATTAACATTCTTCTTAATGTTAGTAGATTGAGAAACAGATAATTGTACGGTGCAGATACATGATTTCACTGGAAATACGAGGGTAGGTCCATAAGTTTCCGGCCTCACCGTAAGGTTTACTGCCTTCACAAAACTCTTATTTGGTGTCATACCTTCTATGTTAAGTAAACAACTGTATCTGTAACTTCCGCTCCGCTGTGTTCAGTTGTTCAGATATAGTTGCATAAAGAAGGCTATGTGTAGAAGATCGTGACATGTTCAAAATGGAGTATCGAGTTGTTATTAAGTTCTTCACAAAAGAAGGACTTACTCCAAATTAAACATCGATTGGACGGTATATATGGGGAAGCATCCTCCTCATATTCTACCGTAAAAGAATGGGCCAAACTATTTCGAAAAGGTCGAGAAAGCATGGAAGACGAAGAGCGTGCAGGTCGGCCCTTGGAAGTGCTTACTCCTGAAAACTTCGCTCTTGTGGAAGGAGAAATTATGGAACCGGCGGCCCAAAGTTACAGAAATAGCAACAAGGTTGCCCCTTTCTAAAACAATAGTAATTGAATTATTCATGAACATTTAAACATGAATAAGGTTTGTGTAAGATGAGTGTCTAGACTTCTTTCCTCAGTCCAAAAGCAGCAACGAGTCATTTGTTGTCAGGCATTTTTAGATCTCTAACGTGGCAACCAAAGAGAAGCTGCGTACACCATTGTTACAGGAGATTAAACTATGGTCCTGCTCTTTGATCCCTTGTCCAAAAGAGAATCAATGGAGTGGCATAAATCTGGCGAAGCACCGTCTCTAAAGACCAAGGGCACTCAGTCAACCAAGAAGATCACGGCCACATTCTTTTGGGATTGTGAAGAAATACTCTTCATTGACTTCAAGGAGGGGAACACTACAGTAAATGGGGAGTACTATGCTGGCCTATTGCACAGACTACGTGCTTCCATTAAAGAGAAAAGGCGGGGAAAGCTGAGTGGTAGCATGCGCTTTCTTCGACTCTGTGCACACAGCTCTTGTTGCAAAGGAAACTGTGAAGAGATGTGACTTTAAGAAGATCGACCATCCACCCTATAGCCCATATCTAGCTCTCAGTGACTATTTCCTGTTTTCAAAACTCAAGAACTTCGAGGAGGGAAGTTTAAGTGTGACGAAGAAGTGATGGATGCTGTTTATGCGCATTTTGCAGACAAGACTTTTAACTATTTACGGGGGGGGGGGGATGAAATGTTAATTCAAAGATGTGAGAAGTGTAACTATAGTGCAATAAAGGGTAACTGAAAAGTGAAATATGGTTTTTGTCTGTATCATATCTAGAAAATAGGTAGGCCGGAAACTTGTAGTCCTGCCCTTGTACAGTCGAGGCTAAAATGTAATGGAGGACGTAACAGTACATCAAAACTGGAATCAAACTCATAGCAAATCCCGTACCTCAGACTAATGACGAATGATTGGTCACCGAGTATGTGACCCATCTGTGAGGAGGTATCGTGGATACATGAAGCGAAAGAATGGATGGAAAAATATCTGCCACCAACATTTACTGTATTGAAGAGAGAGAGATGGACATGCTGGGGTTTGCTGACACACAGGGAAGGGGAGAAGAGAATAGGAAAATTTCTGATCAAAGTGAGGCAGATCAGATCTGAAAAAGATCATAGCAGGGAGGGGTGTGTGAGGAACAAATTAAATGAATCCAGCTGTTGATGTGATATTTCCACTGTTATTTCTTTTTTTATTTGTATTCTAATTTAATTGTTTCGTAGGTACTCGTACTTTATGTCCATTTTACGTTTGCCCTCTTCGGGAATTTTGTGGAATCTGAAGGCCACCAGAAGAACTGGAATGCAGATGATATCAATTTAAAATAGAGTATTTTGCTACTTGTTATTGTATCATGGTAATATAAAATGACGTAATAATTTTATTTTAACAATAAATACTGTACAATGACTTCTTAACTCTTCTTAACAAACTCCCTCAATGCTCGTCTTGCTAACTCTTCATAACTGTTTTTCCGGTATTGCTTCCGCAGCGGAACGGGCGAAATCTCACTAGGATTATAGAAAAAGGATGGTAAAAATTCAAGAAATCATGTTAAGAGAAATTGATGTATTTGTACATTTCACATTTCCTATATTCACGACGATGCTTTCGTTAAATATAAAATATAAGCATCATTATAAACACAGTTTATATGCTGAATTAATATGCCCTTTTATTTTAAAACAATATACGGAAAATTAAACGGGAGAGCGCTTTTGAAATTTCGATTTTCATATATATTCCCCTATTTCTAAAGGTCCAAATTCTCTAATTTTAAGAAACTGCTTTCTTTGTTTTATTAAAATGGTATATTTCGAATTCACTAGAGCTATTTTGAAATTAATGGCCCGATTCCCCAGATTTTCAGAAACTATTATTCTTTATTTTATTTAAATGGTGCATACGGAGCTTTGTTATTAAAAACTAAATATTAATGCCGCTAAAACGATTTTTAAGTTTTGGGTTTCAGGTAACTTTCCCCTCCTAATAGTTCGATTTCACTGATTTTCAGAATCTATTGTTTTTATTTTATTTCAATGTCATATACCAAATTACCTTTAAAATATTTAAAATTGTGTCCGCTAAATTTCGCTTTAGCCCCCACTTGTTTTTCAGGTATACCCCCACTTTTAATGACTTGATTACTCTGATTTTCGGATACAGCTTTTATTAATTAATTTTAAAGAAATCTACAGAGTTTCGTTGAGACAAAGTAAAAATTGCGGCCGCTAGAGCGATTTTTCAATTTTTTAAAACAAATTTGCGTTAGGTTAACACCGACCCCAAATTGTCCAATTAAGCTAGTTAACGAATTCGGAGAATAGTTTGTTAATTGGTGGTTATATGCCGAGTTTCTTTGAAAAAAAGCAAAAATTGCAACCTCCAGAGCGTTAACAGGTACGATCGATGGAGAATTGGAAAGGCAATTCAAAACGAATTTTATTAATACAATTACAATAGCTTATATTCCTGCAGAATTCCCTAAAAACTTGCCTGACGGAAGGAATAAAAATTCTGCGAGCGTATTCCTCGTTCTGTGTAGATGTATTTGACTTCGTTCTCGTTACAAAGTATGTATATAGAGTCTTACGTACCGCACGTTAAACAGGTCAACGTTGGATGCTGTAGGTGTAGAATGGACGAATACAGCTGTATGATGTACAGCAAGCGCACAATTATGTCACCTAAAAGAAGGAGCTTCTATTTTCAGAATACTCTGGAATACAATGGAACTGAAGCGGAAATAAAGAAGAGGAAACATATAGGCAATAAAGGGATATGAAATGGAGAACAAACAAGAGGAGGAAAGGTAACGGAACAAAACTACAATTCCCGGAAAAAATAAAGGGGAAGAAGAACACCACTGCTTGAAAGAAGATAAAAAGGGAAGAATTCCTTCCTACTGTGCGTCGACGTGAAGACAGAAAAATATTAAGAGAATGCGATGAAACCGAAACTCAGATCACTAAAACTGTTCTTGTAAAGTGGAGCAGCCTTTCTCCTCCACTCAGAGGCTATATTCTCTCCGAGAACAAAGAATAAAGCAGCGCGGGATAGAAATTTTGGAAGAGAGAGATAAGTTTTCTTTCTTCTGTGGTAGCGTCAAGCGACTCTAAGAAATGAGGTGGGTTCAATATGTGGTGGATATTTTGCTAGAGAGGGAGATGGGTGGTAATGTAAGAGAAATCTTTAGGAATTTTCTTTTGAAGTGCACATTATATATGCCCCAAGAACGGAACATGGCAGACAGGCCATAGCATTTCTTTAACAAGGCAAGTTTCAATTTTACTTCTTAGCTTGAGGAAACAAACCTTCCAGCCATTATCAGAATATTCCCTTTCCCATTATATACCATGTTCCTCTTTTACAATTTTCTTTTCATGATAAAAAATTCCTTTGTCTTGTACCTTTGTCTTATTTTTTTCCCAAAGGTTTGGCTTTTATTTCGCCTGAAGGTTTCTGTTGATGATGAATAAAAACGAAACAGTTGAATCACTTAGCTACAACTGATTCACCTAACAGTTGTATAGTTTTCCTTTGTCAATTACGCAGTCATCCGTGGGTGTTCTTCGAGTCCAAATGCAGCCTGTTTCTCCTTCATTTAAACTTCTTCGGTTTGATTAAAGCTGATTTTATTTTATTTTGTTCTTTCAGTGCTCATCAGCTTTCTTTGAATGAGTTTATAGAGGCAAATAAATCATCTTAGGCATTTCTTCTTGCACAACACTAGATATAGATTAAACTTGTCACATTTCATTTTATGTACCAAAATATTTCCTACTTTACATAATCATTGACCAACGCAACCTGCAATGTCTTTTGCTGAGGTGTTCACTTAGACTGACGCTAACAATATCGGGTGTTAATGTATTATACCTCAGTAATTTCAGAGACTGTAGACATGTAGAAAAAAGCAAGGTAATGTCGTTCAACTAAGCAAAAACTATCAAACTGTCTTCTTCTTCTTCTTTTCTTCTTCTTCTTCTTCTTCTTCTTCTTCTTCTACTTCTTCTTCCTCCTCCTCCTCCTATTCTTCTTCCACAAAGTAGAAGACATGTTCCTTCCTAATGAAACATATCACTCCATCTTGTTCTTGGTCTTTCTACTTGGCGATATCTTCTATGTTCATAATTTAGCAAACGTATGGTATCCGTTCCTATTTCATCCATAATAGACGGTGATATCATTTTTGCATTATTTTTTCAGTTATATTATATATATAACTGTTTTCGAATTTCTTCATTTCTTTATTTGCCTAACAGGAGTAAATCCAGCTAATGTTCTTAAATATCTCATAACTACAGTTTCTATTCTTTTCCTCTTTGTCCTACTCACAGTCCAGTTTTCACTTTCATATTGTACCGCCAGGATGGCCGAGGTCATTAAGGCGCGGTTTCGTGAGCGAGAGGTCTGGGGTTCGAATCCCGCCAGGACCGTTCTCCCTGACTGAGGTTTTTTCCAGGTTTTTCTCAGTCCTCATGATTGGAAAATGCCGGGGAGGCACCCTAAACTTGAACGCTTCCTTAAAAAAAAAATATCCTTTCCAAATATATCATTTCATCTCATGTATCATCAGTGTCCACCGCCTGTGGTGCCTCAGTGGTAAAAAACGGGCGTTAAACACTACTCAAAAAAAACCTCCCATATTGGCACTGTTATTTTATAGAATTTCATTTTTGTATCTTTTGACGTCTTGTTCTTTAATTTTCTCATTATTCTTCCATTAATTTGTCTTAATTTATTTAGTTTTATGTTCAGGTCTTCATTTTCATGAAAACCTAGATAATTAAAACTAGAGACTTGTTCTATTATTTCTTCATTAATAACTATCTTACATCTTACACAATTGTTCCCTTTAAAAGCCACTGCTTTTGTCTTGGTTGTTGAAATCTAAATTGTATGTCTCCATGATATCTTTCAGGTTGTTAACACCTCTGTAGACTATCTTCCATTTCCTCAAAATAACCTGATAAATCTCAATACTGCTACACCGACCTTCATCCTTCGCAGTTGTCGCTTCTTATCTCTAAAACTTTCTGCCGTCTCATATCAAGATCTGCGGGCATAACGACAATTGATTTGATGATTATTTATTTGGAGAATGCAGCGTTTAACTTAAGAAGAGTAGACAGTAGAAGGAAGGAACTTTGTGGTCTTAACTTCAACAGGTAAATTATTATTATTATTATTATTATTATTATTATTATTAAACAAATTTCGGTAATGAAGCTCAGGAGAAGGGTAACCCGGCTCATAATAGCGCCATTGCGCCATCTTGCCATGTTCGATTGGGGCGGTTACCGGTTGTCGATTACAAGTAGTTTAGAATACCTTCGCCAGCAGGTGCCGATAGATCGATAGATAAATAAATAGTTTGGAACAATATACATTCGATATTAGAGGAACTAAAATGCTTTTAATTATCTAAGTTAATCATTTGCCTCTTGTTATAACAATATGTTACAAAGTGAGTTTTATCTTCACACTGACAAACGCGACAACAAAGAGCTGCATACTTAGTTGCAAAGACACCCTTTAGATACGACGGCGGATTCACAAGTTTCCTGCCTCGCCAATAAGAATTATCGCCTTCAAAACCCTTATCTGGTGTCATACCTTCTCTGTGAAGTAAATAATTACAGCTGTAACTTCCATTCCGCTGTGTTCAGTTGTTTAGATATAATTGCACAAAGAAGGCTAGGTGTAGAAGATTGTGACATATTCCAAATGGAGTTTCGAGCTTCACCAAAGAAGGGCTTACTCCAAATAAAATTAAACAGCGATTGTACGGTGTATATGGGGAAGCCTCCACCTCGTATTTTACCGTAAAAGAATGCGCCAAACTTTTTCGAATGGGCAGAGAAACCATTGAAGACGAAGAGCGTGCAGGTAGATTCTTGAAGGTGGTCACTCCTGAAAACATCGCTCTTGTGGAAGTAGAAATTATGGAAGAACGGCGGCTCAAAGTTAGAGAAATAGCAGCAAGGTAGGGCATTTCTAAAACAATAGTCATTCGAATTATTCATCAACATTTAAACATGAATAAGGTTAGTGCCTAGACTTCTTTCCTCAGTGCAAAAGCAGCAACGAGTCATCTGTTATCAGACATGTTTGGAGCTCTGCCGTGGCAACGAGGGGGAAGTTCTGCAAACTATTGTTACCGGAGATGAAACTAAGGTCCTCTACTATGATCTCTTGTCCAAAAGAGAATCAATGGAGTGGCGTAAACCTGGCGAATCACCGCCTCTAAAGGCCAAGGTCACTCAGTCAACCAAGAAGATCATGGCCACAATCTTTTGGCACTGTGAAGGAATATTCTTCATTGACTTCAAGGAGAGGAACATCACAGTAAATGGGTAGTACTATGCTGGCCTACTGCACGAACTACGTCCTTCATCAAAGAGAAAGGGCTAGGAAAGCTGAGTGGTAGTGTGCGCCTTCTTCACGACAACGCGCCTGTGCACACAGCTCTTGTTGCAAAGGAAGCTGTGAAGAAATGTGACTTCAGAGAGATCGACCATCCACCCTACAGCTCAAATATAGCCCCCAGTGACTATTTTCTCTTTTCAAAATTAAACAGGTACCTTCGAGGAAAGCAATTTAAGTGTGGCGAAGAAGTGATGGATGCTGTTTATGCCCATTTTGCAGACAAGACTTCTGACTATTTTTGGGGGGGGGGATTGAAATGTTAGTTCAAAGATGTGAAAAGTTTATTGCTATAAAGGGTAATTATATTGAAAAGTGAAATATACTTTAACTTTATCATACCTAGAAAATGGTTCTGCCCGAAACGTATGACCTTGTAGCAGTATATACCAGATATTCTCAATTCCCGCCAATTATACAGTACGAAAGGCCTCTTTCATTAAGTTTGCAGAAAGAATTGTTTCAATTTGTTCAGTGTGTGTAGAAAACGAAAATCACTAGACAAGGTTTCCTTCCAGCTATGCATTTCTACAATTTCAAAAACGATTTAAAGCCATCATAAAACTTTGACAGGTACATTTAAGGAATCTGCTTCATAACTGCTACAGCTGCGGACTGGTATCATAAATTTTAATGGTGGAGGAAATCCCTTAAGACGAAAGGCGAACATCGCCTTGGCCGAACACACACCAGTTACTTACACATCAATATCGTAAGGAGAGAGTAGTGAAACGGTTTTACCTTCCTTACTTTGATGAGATATTATCCCATAAAACGCATCTGTTACAAATGAAAATCATGTAATTTCTGCAGTACTAGCTCTAAGAATAAAGTCTGCGGTTAGAATCCCGCCAGGACCGTCCTGCAAAACTGAGTTTATTTTTTCCAAGTTAACCTCAATCCTCAAAAATGGCAAATGTTGGGAAGGTATCAGGAACAGTTCTTTTAGAAAATTCCTTTCCCAATTTATCATTTCATCCCACTTATCAGTATTTGCCTTCTGTGATCCCTCAGTTGTAATAAAGGATGAAGAGTGATATCTAAAAACCCAATTCGATTGACTACTGCAATATTTACTTTTGAATATGATTTTCTTTAAAAAAACATACCAAAAGAAAACAAAACGAGGAAAATTAAAAAGACCACATAAAAGTTTAAAGATATAATCTTCCTTTAGAAATTACTAATAAAACTTCTCTGAAATAATAGAATAAAGATTTACGAAAGCAGCAATTAAAATATCTGAAGATTAATGCATCTAATTGTGAAAATTAAATAAAAAACTAAAATTATTAGCAGAGTTCGAATTTTTACGTGATTAAAAAGTGAAAGCGTTTTTTTATCAATGCTTTAATATCTACATTGAACGTACAGTACAGGTATTCAAATATTCTGTGTCTTAGTTATCGAGACTTATATTTTATTTTATTATATTTTATTAATGAACTACGCCGAAATAATTTCAGAAAGTGTAGGGGTATCTTAGGCAAGTAATTTGAGATAGGGAGTGTAAGGCCTGTCTGTTCAATTTCGAAGCTATGGCTATAAGTTTTTAAAGATCCAGAACGCTACTGGCTACTGAAGACGCCATTTGATAAACTGGAAAGCTGTGTGATTATTAGGATATCTTTGTCTTACAGTTCTGTATCTGCTAAACTATTAGTTCCTGTTGCTCCAAAAGTAAGATGCATATCTGCAAGTTCAGAGGAGGTGTAAACGTTCTCCATTTTGCTCCAATGTACTGCTGACTTGGTTTATTTACGGATGCTCTTTAACATCTCAGGTAATCAGCGTCCAATTCAATTCAGGGCGTGAAACGGCCGATAAATTTTGCTCAGAGGCATCTTTTTTTCAGGCTTAAGGTTCTTTTACATGCCGTAAATGTACGACACAGAGCCCACGGTTTTTCTTCCCTTTCGAAGGAAGCCATTCTTAGGATTTTTCGTCCGAAAAAATCCATTGACCTTGGCCAGATTGGAACCCGTTATCTTGAGTCTTCGAGAAAAGTAGACCACCAGGTCGAACTTCCGCGGCGCATTAAACGCAGTAAGCCTAAACAATGAAATGGTACTGGTTGTTATTATACTCATCAATCAGAAACATGGCATTGAGGATGTTTATTAGATACTCAAGGTCATGCTAGCATAGTTCATATTAAATAAGAAAAATCTGCCTCAAAAGACTGAAACCAGTGACCGTAACAACAACCGGAAGAACTCTTTCGTGTTATGTTTTAGGCCACACGAGCAATTAGGGAGGCCAATAGCGCAACAAGAGTTAATGGTTATTCAAATGATGTGAGAGATTTTTGTGACATTAAACCTTGAAAGCCGTGATAATACGCAAAGAAAATTGATATTTCTATGCTTGCGAAACACTTGTGAAGACGTCCAAACTCTTTTTTCACTCCACTTATGCTAATATGTTAAACACCATAAAAAGTGCTATTTTTAGTCATGGGTCTTGAATTTCCTATCTCAAGTTATTGTAAATGATCACTAGAACATCTCCCGTATAACTACGGGTTATTCATTAATACCCTATATATACCAAAACTTCTTATAGTATATTATAGAGTACAAAGGATATCCAGTCTTTTAATATTAATAAAGATTATGTATAAATACAGAGCCATCGGCATTGATAGAGGAATAAGTTCATGTATAAATGCTACTAACATATTCATGTTTCAAATACTTGGAATACTTTACAACATTCCCATTTTAATGTACCTATATGGCATCTGGCGTATAATTTAAAACCCTTTATTTACATTTAGACGAGATTAATTTTTGTTTAACTGTATTTGCTTTTGAAATATTAACCTGTTCATGTCTACTTAAGGAGACATATGCCTTTTGACACTTGTGATTTTCGCAGTTTTCTTCCGATTGTAGAGTCCGATCACATTTGTTTTCCCCCGGAGTGATGTGCCTATGGGCGAGTGCGTCGCTCATAGCCGGTTAGCCAGCCAGCCCTCGGTGATTAGTGGAAGAGTAAAACAACAAAACGAACCTACCATACAATACATAAACCAATTTAAGGGATTCATTACTTACAAAATTATCAAATGAGGTGTTGAAACTGCCCGCCTTCATTCTCCACACATTTTTGGCATCTCTTTAAGAAATTATTCATCACTCGCTGTAGTTCATTTTGAGCAATTCGGACAGTTTCATGACGAATATTATATGCGACTTTTTTTAATTTACCCCAGAGATAATCGCAGGCTGTTAAATCGAGGGCCGCAAATTCCTACTAATAACTCGTACATAATGACACGCTGTGCCGTGGTAAACACACGAGGCATAATATACTTTATGTATACCGTCGAATTAAGAAAATAACAACACAAAACACACCCGGGAACAGCTGTGCTACGACTGCTACAATCAGTAAGGTCAACAAGTAAGCAAGGCGCGGTACATGTGTGAGGGTTTATTCATAGGAAAAACCCCGTGCCGCTGGGAAAGCATCCGTGCACTTGCACTGTATAACAGGTATTATAATTAAATTATTTATACTTTTATCTAAAATGTGTTATTTATTATAAAACATTGAGTGTTTTGTATAATGAAATGTTGAAATTATAAATTCTTAAAATATTCATTGCTAAATATATCAAAATGGGATTTAAACATTATTTCCAAGATGTGCTTTTCTTTCTTTCTTTATTATCAAGGTAACATCTAAGCCTATAAACTAATTGCAAAGAAAATACTTTTGTGGATTTTAAATTTTAAACACACATTTTTTCCAATATAATGCTTTTATTTGAAGTAATATAAAAATAGAGATTAAGATTCTTAACCTAAATAAGAAGAAGCCTAAATAAAGTTTCATACATTTATTTTGAATACTATAGAAAAGTATTGCACATATTTTTGGATAAACTATTGAAAAAAAAGAGTTACAATCTTACAGATTGCTGTTACGAAATTGCATTTCTAATATGCAATTTCCAGTTTTAATTTTCATCAGCACTTTCTGCCCTCCTCCCTAAAAGCTTGTCACCACGAACTTTCACTTTTAAAATTAACAACAATAAACAGCTGAACAATTACTTCCAGCTTCTAACAGGTCGACCACAGTGCTAACAGGTTCCTCACCCCTCAGCGATAACACCAAATTTAAACTAATAAATTATGAATAGCTTAAAAAAGTGCTCGAGTAGGGAAAAGAGAGAGACTAAGTTTGATATAAATGTTCTGCTTTGATATCACGCGCTAAAATATTTTAACGTGTAACTTAGGCAATTTTATAGACGTTAAAAAAATCTCACACATAATGCTGAAAGTTTAGTTTCAACAAATTATTTTTTTTTTTATTAGGCCCTGAAAGCGATTGTCCCTCTTTAAGTTATGCTCCACTTGAGAATCCTGGTTTGCTACTACACATTTTCACCCGCCTTACAAAAATTAAAGTTGTACTTTGCATTAATTTATGTATTGAGTAAAGGAACCTGTCTCTTCGCCCAAGGCATAGTTTAGCGCAATGCATTACTTCCAAGTGAAAAGCAGTAACCGGCGAGGTGAATTATCTATCTCGTGGAGGTCCCGTAGTAACGAGAGGTGCATTTACATCGCTCCGGGTTCATAACTTTGTCTTTCAACACAGGGTAGTTCAAAATACTATTCAACTCATAAACGATCAGAATAATTATTTATCTACACGTTATGTCTTAAGTATGTAAACCGCCACGTGTGACTGAGGTCGTTAAGGCGCGGACTCGTGAGCGGGAGGTCTGGGGTTCGAATCTCGCCAGGGCCGTCCTCCCTGACTAAGGTTTTTTCCAGGTTTTCTTTAGTCCACATAAATAGCAAAAGTCGGGGAGGTACCCTAAACTTAGGCCTGGAACGCTTCCTTCCTTAAAAAATCCTTTCCCAATATATCATTTCATCTCATTTATTATCAGTGTCCATCGCCTGTAGTGCCTCAGTAGTAAAAACGGGCATTAAACACTACTAAAAATGTAATAAACTTTATTTATTGTACATATTTATTCAAATATAAAAAAGTGAAAATATTTGTTGTTTGGTATTACACAGCTCAGTATTTAGAATTCTAAGGTCGCAACTTCTTCCACTTCAGTTTGGAGATTGAAAATGGTAGTAAAAAAACTGTTAATTACCTAAATTTTCGAGCTTAATTATTACTATGGGCGATATTTCTGAGCCGGCAAAGGCTCCAAAATCAAGGAGAGGTGGCGCTCGATAATTCCCAGGGAGTAGTAAGGACCCTGCATCTATTTATTTGCAGACGTAAAGATATGCGGAGAAATTATTAGCGGTAGAGGTGGAGCAGTTTTAATGAGATGACACTAGCTAGATCTGCACGTATCCCTTTCTATACCACTTTCCCTTCCGCTATAGTTATCGATCCCTGCCGGAGTCTTCTGAAAGCATTCATCCAAAAAAATATGCGCTTCATATTATTTTAATTAACACTGGCAGCAGAGGCAAAACTTATACTAAATTTACTGCTCAAACGATTAAATATAACACTTTCTTCTTCTGCATGTCAAGGCCTAATAGTAGTTCTACCTGCTTTATGGTTTAACCCCACTTTAGTAAAAACAGTTAAAATCTCCCGTGCTGTTCTGTCGTGGTCCATGATTTAAATTACTACCATAACTTTCACCAACTGCTTCGGTTGGCATCTTCAGTGGACGACAGTATTGATCCGTCTCTGCCTGACTTCTGAGGACGATGGATATTATGCTTAATAATGCAAAAGACCCTAGGCATCCTCTTGACACTACGGGAATTTATAAAACACACCACGTGAATGTGGCAAAGTATACATAGGCATGACCGGAAGATCGATTAAAAAATGATTGGAGGAACATCGGCGACATCTTCAACTTAATAAATCTGAACGATCGGCAGTAACAGAACATGCAATAAATGACGTCATGGTATATAATTTAATAAAACGGAAGTGGTTGCAAAAACACAAGGCTTTTTCAATCCAGCCAGGAGGGAAACATTGGAAGTACAACAGCATCCAAACAACTTTAATAGAGATGGCGGATATCACTAAGTAACACATGGAAACCGGTTCTTAAAACAAACAACTACCACCCTTCCATTCTCCCCCCTCCACTTCGACCGCACACATAATATCGATTATCCTCAAAAGTCAGACAGAGCAGAGAAGTAACCATACTGTCGTGTTGTTAACAGTTAGATGTTGTTCATCGTCCACTGAAGATGCCAACTGAAGTAGTTGGTGAAAGCTATGATAGTAATTTAAACCATGGACCACGGAAAAACAGCTTGGGAGATTTGAACTATCTTAGCTATAACACCGGCCGTGAAAGCCTAAGAAGTACTACACCCCGCTTTAATATATAATACTGTAGTATGTAAATGTTTGGTTTTACTGACGTGTATTATTTACCTGTCCAATATCAATTAAAATCTAATGTTAAGGACTAAAACTAAATAAATAAACAAATAAACATACGAGTATGTGTGCAAGGGACCATGAATTAATTGTAAAAATAACGATTCATAAGATTTTCTATTTGGCGGTAAATTCGACAGCCAATAGTAATAAAGTGTGGTAAAGAAGGGCAAACTGGGAAATATGAAATATTTTACTGTAAAGTTACGAAGAACAGATAACAAGATTTAAAACTTTTAAAATGTCAATATTACTAAGTTTATTTTTTTTTTTTACAAAAATTAATTGATTTACAGCTTTTGAATTAAATTTTTATTCCATGATTTAATGATGGTCATTAGCTCTTCATTGGTTTTTGAATGGCTTATGCAAATTGGGGCATACCAATGGAAAACGTGATAAACTATAACAAGCTACGATAAAGTTTTGAAATTAATTATTCCCCCGTTTAGTTGTTTCCGACCATTTCTAATGCGTACATACCTAAGACAATAAATAAATAAGCATTGACAGTGACAACCATGAAAGCTTGAGCACTCGAGTTCAAAATATGGCTTAGTTAAGAAATAAATGTCCGACAGCACGAAGTTATGACAGAAAATTCAAAACAGATGTTGAAATACGGCACCGAAAATATTTAACCCATTAATTCTTATTTAATAGATTTAAAATTCAAATGGTTACAAAAAATGATGATTTTATTTAGAAAATATATGGTTCACCCTTTTAACGCAATATTCTTTCGTACATATAGATGGTTTACCCCTTCAGTATTAAGACATTTGATCATTGGTAATATTTTTGTCAGTATATTTATTATTCATTTTAGTCAATTAACAATTTCAGGGACACTATGCGGCTTAGTGATGTTTCGCTTTCAACACGCTTATCTGAATGCCCATTGTATATATGCAGAATCTTGATCGTAATGTTGTTGTGGGAACTCTACCGTAATTCATTCCCGCACAATGTCAAGAAATATTCATCGCCTGTGGCTTAGGCATCCAGAATATCACATAAAATATGTAGTTTCTGCAGCTAACGAACTTCACTTGACGCAATGAGGGAAGCCGAAACAGTTAAGTCCGATCCAAACAATCAAGACACAGTTCTCTCAACATTTGCACGATAATTGCTCTCCAGCGTGGGTATATGCTGTTCTTATTCTATAGGTATATAAATATATTCTTCAAAGTGTTTAACGTACGATCTCATTACTGAGGCATCGCGTGCGGTGGAACACCGATAATGGTACAAGAGATGAAATTAGATATTGAAAAACCATTTTATTTGGCCCGGGGAGCCGAACCTATGTTTAGGGTACTATGTGACATTTGATGAGGGCTGAGTAAAAGAAAAACCGCAGTCTGGGAGTACAGTCCTAGTGGTAATCGAATCTTGCTGTTGATATATTTCTAAATTAATGTTAAGTTAACTGCAGCATCACCTCCACTTCTGCCACGTTAGATAAATATCAATCCTAAATAGTAACGCTTTCCATGCGATTTGCTTAGCATGGGTAAGACCGTATATCTGCCAAGTATGTGCAGAGGAGAAGGAACGAGACTAATAAAATGGAGTTGTAAGAAAATATTGCCTTTTGTTTGGCAAGTGAGTACCCAAAACAGCTTAGCTGCTATTCTCTCCTTGGACTTGTGGAAACTTGCCAAACAACCAGATCTCATTGTTTTCTCGTCTTTAAAACAGCAATTACCGAACAAGCGCGCGTTACAAATGGAGTTGAACAAAAAAGAATAAGGCATGTAATAAGGAAAAGAAGATGTGAGTGGGAGAGAGATTGAAATAATGACAAATTAGAGACTGAGGGGGAATATTCACCAGCTTAACGCATATTCCCCTATTAAAGTGGCAATATAGCTGCAATAATTTCCCCTACCATTCATCAACCAGGGCAGATGATTACCGTCTTTTACTTCCTCTTATTCTACACTTTCCAGATTAGTTTTAAACCTTTTCTACAGACTCCACGCTCATCTCAGATCTTTCCACTTCTTAACTTACATCATTATATTTAATAATCACCGACGACTTAATCTCAAACTAGCGTTTTTCTTATCTTTGTTTTGGCTAATGTTTCATTAATTAACACATTGGGTTAGAAATGAAATGCGAGAGTAGGTCCATAAGTTTCCGGCTTAACAATTTCTAGGTATGATAAAGAAAAAAACTATATTTCATTTTTCAATATAGTTACCCTATATTGCAATACACTTCTCACATCTTTGAATTAACATTTCAATCCCCCCCCCCAAAATAGTCGGAAGTCTTGTCTGCAAAATGGGAATAAGCACCATCCACCACTTCTTCATTACCGTTAAAATTCCTTCCTCGAAGGTTCTTCTAGGGTTGTGCGAAGAAGTCACTGGGAGCTAAGTCTGGGCTGTAGGGTGCATGGCCGATCTCTTTAAGGCTATATTTCTTAACGGCTTCCTTTGCAACAAGAGCTGTGTGCACAGGCGGGTTGTTGTGAAGAAGGCGCACACCACCACTCAGCTTTCCTCGCCCCTTCTCTTTGATGAAAGCACGTAGTTTGTGCAGTTGGCCAGCATAGTAGTCCCTAGTTGCCGTGGCGATTCTCTCCTTGAAGTCAATGAAGAGTATTTCTTTACAGTCCCAAAAGATGTGTTCATTCTCTTCTTGATTGACTGAGTGACCTTGGTCTTTAGAGGCGGTGCTTCGCCAGGTTTACGCCACTCCATAGGTTCTGTTTTGGCCAAGGAATCATAGTAAAGGAGCACAGTTTCATCTTCTGTAACAATAGTTTGCAGAACTTCTCCCTCGTTTCCACGGTAGAGCTCCAAAATGCCTGATAACAGATGACTCGTTACTGCTTTTGGACTGAGGAAAGAAGTCTACATACTAACATTATTCATTTTAAATATTCACGAATAATTCAAGCATTGTTGTTTTAGAAAGGCCCAACCTTGCTGCTATTTCTGTGACTTTGAGTCGCCGCATAATTTCTCGTTCCACAAGAGCAATGTCTTCAGGAGTGAGCATCTCCAAGGGCCGACCTGCATGCTCTTAGTCTTCAATGCTTTCTCGACCCTTTCGAAAAGGTTCGGTCCATTCTTTTACGGTATAATATAAGGGGGATGCTTCCTCATATACACCGTCCAATTGCAATTTAATTTCATTTGGAGTAAGTTCTTCTTTTGTGAAGAACTGAATAACAGTCCGAAACTACATTTTGCACGTAGCCTTCTTTATGCAACTATATCTGAAACACTGAACACTGCGGAGCGAACAGATAAGGTATGACACCCGGATAAGGGTTTTGTGAAGGCGATATTCCTTATCGGCGAGGCCGGAAACTTATGGATTTAAACTTGTATATGATTTAAAATAATTCCGATTACCTGATAATACTACTCAGGAATACTTGGTCTTTCATGGATTTGTCACTCGTTTCACAGACTGGCGGGTTGGCATTCACAACTGGAATTTCCATCATGTAACTTATGAACGAGAAGTTGGAAATGTTCTGCTACATCCACAAGTTTCTAGCATCAATTTTAGAAAAAAGCCATTTATACTCATCGATTGCTGGAAATATCCAGATATCGGCGGTTGGTGCTAGTAGATCATTCCTGTATTTTTCTGTAATTTATATTATCAAAAAAAGATAGCCTAACTGCTCCTTATGCATTTACTACGCAACATGCATACCTTTAATGTCATGCAAAGAGGTTCGTGTATAAAATCGCCTTTTCCTATACTTCAGTACTTGTTATGCCTTGGAGCATATGCTGCTAGTTGGCTGGCAACAATAATTCACCATACTAAAGTTCTAGTCTAATTAATAAAATTAAATTTATTTGGATAAAAATAAAAATCGTGTATTCACCATATCACGGAGAGGCAGCATTCATTTTTCATACATTGAAATTGAATTAATCTCTTAACGGGTATTATTCTTTAGTTGAATTAGGTGGGTGGATTTTCCTGTACATTCTATCTTTTAATATTTTCCAAGAAAATAAGCGGGTAGGAGCTGGGATCGAATGAGCCATACGTTATTACTAATAACTAGAGCGAATAAAAACACCCGAGATCTTATTTTTTTCAACCTCCGATCGCTCTGCTACGTGACCAGACAAGCATAAGCAGTTGAATCTGTGCACTGTGCCACTGAGCTGCTAGCCCACCATAACGTCCGCCAAGGACAAGTTCAATACATCAGTTGGAGCTGAGCTACAGGCACTTCAACATGGCCGGCGGCATTGAGAATGCAACTGCGAGTTACGAAGTTCGTTTTCTACAGGCAGAAGGGAATAGTGCAATGCTGATGTTCATGATGAAGGCGGACAAGGACCCAGGCCTGTCGATAGTAAGACCTTGTTCAGCGAGTAATGTATTTTTAAAGTTCTTGCTATATGCCACGAAAATAATTTCATTTCACCCTTCATTCTCTTTTAAAATAATCTCCTTTGACACAATTTTCACCAGTTTATTGCTTATAATGAGAATGTGATCGCCAAACAATATAAGCAAAGAAATAAATATAAACTAATCAAATGGATTAATAAAATAAATGTTTGGGAACAATTAGGAAGCTACTCTATTCTTCTGCCATCTCTCGACGAATGAAATGCATGCTACTAAATGCAGTCGTATGAGACCGGGGTCTCAAAGTGTATTATTACGCTTAAATATCGATAAATACGTAATAAAGTATTTAAATTATCATCATGTCTGAGAAAAAATACAAGACCCATTTAGCAGGAATGAAAATTATTTAAAAATCCCCAAGGAATGCACGTAGCCTAATTCAATATATGACGACGTGTGGCATCTTTATCTTATATGACGTCAACTGTACTTTTTACTAATACTTTACAAGTTTAAAGTATTTCTTTCTTGGAGCACAAAGTGACAAGGACTTGTACTAATACACATACTTTTGTGAAATAGGGCCCTGGTTACACTAACCAAAGCAATAGGTAATAAAGTCAGCTGTAATTAAGCAATACTTTTTCGAATACTGAAAACCCACCTTTCGTTACAGAGAGTACGTGCCTGGTGCACCAGTCACGCTTCCTTTCACGAACGGCAGCGGAGAAAACAGCATAGGCATGCTATGCGAGAAGAAATGAGAAATACAGTAACTTCAAACACTTTCCACTTGTTAAACAATTCATCATACAAAATAATTCTGAGGAACAGAGAGTGTATTTTTCTTACTGAAAATGTACAGAAATTATGGTTTATATTGCAACAAGCAGTTGTAAACTGATTCTGTAATGCTGTTTGAAGTAAATAATGATTATTTTTGTGATTGATGATTAATCGCTTATGTATTGCTTTAAATTTGTGAAAGGTAAATATTTTATTATGATATTAAATTATGTTATGGTTTCTATAATTGCCCATTCAGTAAAACCATATACGACTCTGCTGCAATGAAAACAATATATCTTTTTTTTCCAAAGAAAGTTGAACACTTATGAGGTGGAGGTTGTCATTTATCCTTCCAATTGCTTGAAACTTGCGTACCATGTACAAATGCGCTTGGGGTGCGCTTTAGAATATCAAAACACAATCGATCCCAATGTTGCGCTACAGTAATTCAATTAATTTCAGAATACAAGCTTTGCTTTATATTTCTTAAAAGGTTACATTTTCCCCCGTTGATCTAAAAGTGTCTTAACTTAAACAAAGAAGAAAAGAGTCCAAGTTTAAGAAAAGCGCATA